>JAGDQP010020881.1:3491-32561 GCA_022664845.1 Lepisma saccharinum | reverse complement strand
ATATTGAAGAAAATAACATAACTGTTTGTTATCAGCATTTTTAAAGATAGAAACAAATAAAATAAGTAGTAGACTTTATTATTTTTCATCAACAATGCTGTGCCATATAGCGGCAAAATAAATTGCTGTCGTTTGCTTTCTCAGTATTAACCTGAATGATCTTCAATAAATATTTTATGTTAATTGATTGTAGACAGCGTAATGTAAAATTGAAGTACTACGTAAAAACTAAGAAACGCCTCATTTAACTCGTTCATCATAAAATATGTAATCGAGAATATTTGTAAATTTCTTTCTCAAAAATAATTCAATTTGGAAAAAAAGGGCTACAGTAATGCTAATGTTAGTTATTATCATGTAATAATAATAACAGTTTTCTCGGCAGAAGTAATGCCAATTTATTCTTACTTCTTACAATTCACCTTCTTAAAGTTATAACATAATCTTTATCATACACGTTTTTAGTTACACTGTTTATTATTTACATGTACTTCACATGTAGTTCAGTTGAATACACCTTTTGTTCCATGCACGTGACTAGTGGTTTGTTCGGTAGACTATTTGTCTTCCAAAATTCTGAAGAGAAATGCTTAGTGTCTCGTATTTTAGATAACATCTCTAGTTTGCCTCCACTTAACCAAGTTTATGTTGAGTGTTCTTTCTTTCCAAAAAATATGTGCAGACACTTTTACAGGGTGATCATGGGTCGTAAAACGTCTGATATGTTTTGTTAAATAAATATCTTAAATACTCAGGTTATTTGGACGAAGATACAGTTGTTAGAACGTGTGCGGTAACCAGGGTTTCCGGATGAATTTCAACGTGTAACTCCTTCACTCATGGAAAATCAGAATAATAATATTAGCGGATTGCAAATACTGAAGCTTTTCCGTATCAACATTGCTTTTAAAAAGATAAAGTTTATTTTACTAATCGTCATTATAAAACTTTGTTCGTTGCAATATTTAAAGAGTGCTTTTAACCTTATTTTTTATGGTAAGGTTTTAGCGAGTAAAGTGGAGCGCTACTGCTATTTATAGTATTCATTTTGTGAGACTAACGCAAACATTGTTTCCGTCACTTTGAATGTGCTTTTGGACGCGGAGGTAATGCTTGGGAGAACCTGAAGCATCTCTACTGCTAGGAAAATGATTGAAAAGCGCCCAATGCAAAATTTAAGAAGTCCCTATTGTTCTCCACAAGTGTACTTCAATCAATTTAATATTAGAGAAAGCACGTACCGTAAGGAACCGGCAAAATCTTCCCTGAACGTGGAAACATTAGAAATTTCGCCAGTATTAAGACAAAATATGTTTCCACTGTACATATTTTGAAAAAGGAATTTTCTGAATTGATGTGTAATAAAAATCAGTATGTGTTTGGTTTTTATCTTGAGGAAACTCGAGAATCTTTCATGTAATTGAAGGAAAGGTAGGAAAGTTTAAGTTTCGTCTGTTGTGAAGTTTCGTTCCTGCTTTGGTTTAGAAATTGCTTACTTCAATGTTCACTAATCGTTCGTTGTATTTCAATTCTTAATTCAGAGTTGAAGAATTGAAGTTCTGAGCTGTTATCGTGTTTATATATATACACTCACTTATAGAATTGAGACTTGTATAAATATATTTGTTTGATACCCCGAGTAAATTAAATCGACTTGTTAGAAATATTTGACATTTACTTTCTTTCAGAGAAGTTGTGTTTACCTCTGCAGTAAGGGGGGTTTGTTGTAGATTTTGGCGGACACGATTTTTTTAGTCCAGTATCTATAAGGAAAAATTGACTTCGTTTAATCTGAATTAATGAATTAGAACATTTGTTCAAGCTGCAATTAACTTAAATTCTTACTATTTGTGTTTTATAAAAGATGTAGATTGCATACATCTAAAAACTGGCGACGTGGCGCGATTTAATGTAAACAGAAAGGTATCAGTTTTTTTCATCTTGAGTGTGTGTGTGTGTACGACTTATTCCAAACTGAAAAAAAACTGTTGAACCAGTGTTTGTTTTCGTATTATAAGCTACACTGGAAAAGGGATTCGCGTAAAAACTGCCCAAAGCCATTATTCGTGATTTTCTTTCCTTATTTAGTTGAATTTGCCCATGACTGTTGTTTTGATTCGTATTGTCATTGAAAATTCATGATTGAGTGGGGAACGATAGCTTGGACTTTGGAATGTGGCCAGCGGTTCTTCCTGTTGAAGTCGACAAAACTTCTTTTTTTGGGGGAGGAAAAGAATTTATTAAGAAATTCCATTCAGTCACTCACCCACTGCCCAATGTCACGCTTACGTAGGAATTTCCGCGACATCAAGCCAGAGGGACAAAAGAAGGCTCGTGTATGGCGCCCTCTGTTAGAGCCAAAGGCCACCTGCACATCTTGTTAAGTGAATAAGAAAATTCCTCCAATACATACAATCGCTTTCACTAGTTTTACTTTCGATATTTATGTGTAATCTATAAACAAATCACATTATTTTATTTGTTCCAGTCTTTCAATTATGGAGACTTACAAAATGTTAGTGTTTCTTGAAATTGGTGGTTTAGATGAAAATTTACACGAACGTTCCACGACGTCATACTATCCATAATTCCATATTCTCATCTAAACGCACTAATTGTACAACATTTGTCAGTCTAATAGATTTCCATAATTGATAGACAACAATAATTGTGTGGTTTGTTTCTGTGTTTTTTTTTTTTTTTTTTTTTTTAAAAAAGGCGAGAGCGAAATTCCGCTTGGATTACAACTTTTTTTCTGATTAACACTATTAAAAATTTTCAGCCTCTTTCTGGAGAAACTAAGGTTGCACGGAAATTTCCAGCTACTATCTGGCTGCATGAAATTTTCCAGCCAATTTCTGGAAAAAGTGAGGCAACTGGTTGCACGGAAATTTTCAGCCACTTTCTGGAAAAAGTCAGGAAACTAGCTGCGCGGAAATTTTCATCCATTTTCTGGAAAAAGTCAGGAAACTAATTGCACGGAAATTTTCAGGAACGTTATTGACGAAAATCAGAAAGCTTTCTTATTCCAAGAATCAAACATTGTTTATATATTTTTGTCTAGCTTTTTTGGGTATCGTTAAGAACCCCTGCAAAATATGAGCTGAATTCACCGAAGAATCGAAAATATCTTTGGCTAATAGTGTAAATAATAGTCGATAAATTTCTAAGTATTTTTAGTTAAAATATTTTTGGAAACTGAAAGGATATGATGCGAGAGTAATGTTCCATGCCCAGTTGTCTGACATTTGCCAGGAAAGTGTCGAAAATATTTAGCAAGGCATGATTATTGACCAGAGTCATGACCGAGAAATCTGACGACAAATTTGATACATGTATCATATTTTACGCGCTGATAAATGAAATTTTGGCTACAAACGATAACCACCAAAACTTCTGTAATTGGTTTAAATTATTGATATAGAAAGGTCACAGAAACGTAAAATTTTCATTTCTAAATGAATTTTCTTTAATATTTTTTTATTGAAATGTCTTTGAGACTTGTAGAGAACTTTCACGAGCTATGGTGTAAACTTCCTTGTATAGTACTTGAATCAATTTTAATAAGATCATTCTTGATTGGGCAAAAAAAAGGGTTCACAAATAAGTCCAGTGTTGTCGCGGGTTTAAACCAGTAGCTGTGCATTGAATGCAACGGTTCGAAGCATACATCTACAAAAAAAATGTAGGACTTGTACTAGCAGCAAACACACTTGCGAAAATCTTTGATTTTGTTTTCTTTAAGCCTTACTGGATACTACTAACCTTAAGCGCTTTCATTCCAGGGATTTCAAGACGAGATTAATTCTTTGGTTTGTTCATCTGTAAAGTATCTTAGTTGAAGTGTTTATTCCCTTGATTGCTGAACATTTTAAAATTTATTTCGGTCTTAAACGTTTCGTATTTTCAAGATTTTTTCTTTTAGTCGGAGATATATAATCAAGAAGAGTCCCAGAAAAGTATAATACACAGTCCACATTTACATTGTGGCAAGCACTACTTGTGACTTTGCTAGTACATCTGAAATACCATTACATTCGCAAGACAAGGCCACAATATATTACAATGTGTGTTGTTACAACCTTCCAGTCATCTCACGGTCTCACTTCGTTTCCCCATCATTTAGTGAACCTACAGTTCGGTGTTAGGTTTCCCGGCTAGGGAACTATTTGAACTAAGAAGTAACGAACTCTGAGCCTCGGGAGAATAAAATTACCCGAATCTCCTTTCAGCTGATCATATGATGCCTTTCAGACCTCAGACCCCTTTGAACAAAATCTCTTTTGAGACCAAGGCTCAATTGATTTATTTCGTCAGCGGAATGCTCAGTTTTGTACAATTCTTACACTTTATAACGTCAGCCGTTTTGGATCAGACGACACTCAGTGTAACTGAGTAACGCGGCAAGAATAGAGATGGGAATTACAGAGACCGATGAATGGAAGTGTAGTTTACTGAATTCCATATGAAAAGCTGAAAGTGGATTGTAAGATGAGAAATCAGTTTGTGAGTGGCGCTGAAAGAAAGGTTTATCCGTGTGGGTAAACAAACCCGCAAATCACTGGTGTTGTGCAGAGTTGCATAATGTCTGAAGCTACACAAGAAAATAAATTCAGTGTTAACAATGACAAAGTTCGGTAGTTTTTCCAAAGCAAGCTTACAAAATATTTGCATATTAGAACTATCTTTGCAGTGTTGAAGATTTAAACAATAACGTTGCAAAATTGTATGAGAAATATCGGATACAGGCCTTTCTTTAAGTACTAAACAGATTTTCCCCTTCGGAATTGGATCAAAATATCTTTGCCGTCATTGATACCTTAGCAAGCTGCTATTTGAGACATCGTGCATTTGAAGCTTGTGGCTCCGAAGTTTTATTTCTCTTAAGTACTTATATAAAAATATTCTCATTAATTAATTTCGATTTCACCGAGCTTTTATATATATAAATATACAAGCTGTTTATTTGAAATTCACCTTTATTCGCTGAACAAAAACTAACTCGGGGTCCGCATCTCATACATACATAGAAATTTGTCGTTTGGCCGCTGTAGAGCACTGCCCACTAACGAGTCTTTCTTCACTAGTCCAGTTTTCTGTTCATTTTTCAACACATATAATTTGTGTATAAAGAAAATAAGAAGCTAAAATACGATCTATCTTACCTTACTACATTCCAAGATTTGATTTCCTGATACGATTTTAAAATTAGGATATTTTTTCTTTGTTACTTCCCCCTCCCAACAAAGTAATTATGAGGAGATAAATTGATATTTCACAATGAATTTTATGACTCATGAAAGAGGACTAGATAGTTATTTGACCTTGAATAGCACTTGACACGCAGATCGAGATTGTATTAATGAGAAATTTTCTGAATGTCACGAAACGTGCAGGACAACCAAATGATATCTAGCAATACAGCTTTTAGCGATTAGAAGAATTTTTCCATCAACGAAATTTGTACCATTTGAATCTGGGTTTAATGCATCACCATCATCATCAATAATAATAATAATAATAACCGTCTAGTCACACGAGTTACTTTTCACTTTGCTCCCTTATATATGTAGTGGTGACGCATAACTTTGAGTTTGCACTGCACTTACCCCCACGTTTTTCGATTTTTGAAACGAGAAAAAAGAGACATTATGTATGAAATTTTGCAAAGCAGGTAAAGTAGTACTCAAGGAACTCTGAGATATGAAATAGTAAGTGGTGCAGACAAGTTTCTCCTAGCTCAGAGAGTTGACTGCCCCAAGATATATATACTACGTCAAATATCTCAGTTAGAAGTAATTTTTCTGCAACATGTATTTCATATTGCATAGTTCCATGAGTAAGATTTAGATTTGGAAATTTGAAAAATTAGCTTTTGTTTCTCAATTTTGAAAATAGTTTTAAACGTAGAGGGTAAGTGCAGTGCCGACTCTTGAAAGTTAACTGAAAGAAATAATTTCTTCCAGTTTTCTTAGTTTAAAACTTATAGCGTTAGAATTGAATTGGTCATTTTTAAAATGGGATATGTTCTATGTATTTTTAATGGCACATATCTTTTTTAACAATGACCGATTCAATTGAACTGTAGTAGGCGCTTACCAATTCTATTGCTAAGTTTACAAGTAATGCGAGTCTTGATTGTAACTTAATTCCAGCAACAGACTCATGCTCCAGCCACGCATAAAGGTATACTTTTTTTTATGCAATGATGTAATGTTTGACGTTCTGCCCGGCGGCAGGCATATAACCCGAAAATTCTTAGACAAGATGAACCAATAGTGGCTTGCTTTTGCCTTACATTGGCTGCAGACACTTTAAACCGCAACTTACACTTTTAAGTAGTGGATTTAGAATTATTATTATTTTAGTTTGCACACTGCTTTCTCTAGAATGATTACTAGATTTTCCAGAGACAAGAGTTTCTCAATATATTTCCGTAATAATGTGTGATTAGTGAATGCACAACTAGAACTAAGTTTTAGGTACAGTTGACATGGCTGATACGTCTTTATCAGAAGTAGATAACTAATCAAAAGACCAAATCAAAATTACAGGCGAAAAATGTGTGACACGTCAGTAGATGATTTTTTTCTTTTTACTTTCTAAAATTAGTATTGCTCATTTTCATTATTCGGAAATTTCATATGTTAAGTTAATATCCACATGTTTGGTATACGCCTAACATCGAGGAAACCCTGTAATAGGCCTGTGAATCACCTTTTTTATTACTCGGTTTTATGTATTTCAAGCTCATTTTACTTGCAGGTACGATAGTTGTGATAGTAATACGGGATACCTACTGCGATGCTGTTAATGAGATGAGCTGAATAGTTGAATCATCGTTTCTTATACCTAGAGGCTATCCTCGAATCGTTTCATTCAATTTTTATGAATACTAAAAATGAAATGAATGAATATTTCGAAAATTAATAGGAAAAAGGAAAAAATGTCGTAAGCTGATTTACACTCGTAGATAGTGTGTGTAAAAGTGGTTTTCGGTAGACTAAGGAAGAAGTAATCAAATTGTCGGAAGCGGAGGTGAAATTCTAACGCCTCGGTGACAGCCTCCTCCCTATTCGTTTGCTTTATTATATTTTTATATAAGTTTATTCTATTTTTACGGTATACCTATTTCATTTTCTATCCCATTGTGGCTCGTAAAATAATGTATAACTTTATTTTTTTTTTCGTAATTTACACTTTCTGCACTGGACATGCATCTAGCTAGTTGTAAGTTCGCAAGATAATGTTCCTTTGAGAACGTTCTTCGAGCGCCAGCGGTTGTAGCTCAGTTGGGAGCGTTAACAATCGAAAGGTAACGATCCCATCTTGACTAAGGATTTTCCTCAATCACACAAACCAACACAGTAAGAAATTGTTTCTCAAAATTGAGGAAAATAAGTTCTTATCTGTGTACCGAGAAGCAATTTTCTTAGAAATGATATATCGCCATCGACATTTAATTGAAAATGAGATAAGTGTTCATATATCCAAACCGACATGTTCTCATTTTCAATTAATTGACAATAATGATATCTCATTTCTAAGAAAATTGTTTCTTGATACACAGATAAGAACTTATTTTCCTCAATGTTGAAAAACCATTTTTTTTCTACTGTGAAATACCGGAATCGTACCTTCAAACTATGCCCAGGACGACTTCCAATATCCTTTCCCCCTACCCTATTCCGGCCTAAGCCAAAGTTATCTAAAGGATACATACACATTTGGGGGATGTATCCGCAAATTAGAGTTGCATCCGCAGGGCTTATTGGAAGCCCGCGATCTTACACACTAAATTACTCCAATTGGATGGTGTAATATTTATGATTCATACTAACACATTGTAAATATTCGTACTATTGTAAATATGTCCATAAGACACGTTTTGATGGGCAGCACCTCTTAGGACATGACTATGATCTTGATGTACTAACTGTAAGTAAGAACTTTGAGAAAAAGCATATAGATTGCCCGATAGGCCAAATTGTCAACATACTCATCTAGTTACATATAGCCTATTTTTCGGGATTTAAAATATTCCAATTTGAACTCTATATTAACGTTCGTAACTTTACTCTGTATTCCGTCGCTGAATAATTTCGTTTATATTATTATCTTCTGTCCTTTATGTAGAACTGAGAGAGTCTACAGTAACAAATATATATATTTTCCCTCAAGAATACTCTTTACGCAATGTAAACTTTGACATAATCTGTGAAAGATAAGCCAATGTGCTTTTTCAGTGAAGGACAAGTTCGCATATCTAGGATAAACAATCGGGCGTGTAGCAAACTTGAGGAAACTGTGCCACGATCATGACAATGTCATTTTGTGTTCTTGTTAAGAGGTTTTCAAACTGAAAGAGTTCTCATTTGCATATTGTTCCGAGAGAAGTAAGTAGGGCAATATTTGTAAACGCTTCCAGTATTCATGTGACGTTTCTTGATTATCATGCTTTTGATATAAAACTGCATTGAAATATTCGTGGTGCACGCAGCACAGCTTTGGAACCAGGGCGGAGAGTAATATTTTTCTTAACATTTGTGCAAAGATAGAAAATATATCATGGAACAGTTACTGACATTAGTTGTACCTTTTCTGTGTCAAATATAAATTTTGCTTACTTTCTTCTAATTTCATGAAATTAATTAGTACATATTGATAGTATTAATTATTATTTCATATGTATTTAGTTATTGATATTCCGCTGAAAATGGTAGATCATTCAAGGTAGGATTAGTTCTTGAAAGTATCATGTCTTTTCGAACAGTTATGCTCAAGTATGATGTGCTCTATATAATTAAATCTAACGACGCTTACCCCAGTGTGATTTGGTATGATTCTATGTTTAAATATTGTGTAATTACATCTAGCTACTCTCCATTGAGGTTATGTAAACTTTTCGTATCACCGCAGAAAGTAAACGAATATTTTTAAAAAATGACATGATGATTTAAGTTCTTGCAACTTTACGAACATATTACGATGAAACGGTCATTTTTCAGCATCAGCATAGATTATTTTATCTTCGGGGATTGACCGACCATTTAACTACCCGTTTTGCAGATATCAGTGGCCACGCTAAAGCGGGAAGGGTTTCAGTGAGGATATAAGGCATAAAGTTTCTACCATAGTTGGTGATAATTTCTTTTAAAAAAATCACGTTTTCATTCGAGGTATTAATGAAGGGTATACTTAAAAATGAAGGGTGTGAGGCACAAACATGGTAACCCACAAATGTTTATTTTTTGAGTTATTCAGCACCCGATGGAAAGGAATCATACCGCGTCATTTAATGTTGTCCGACTTCAAATTGTGCTCCAGAGATGGCAGCAATATTTACTTATGGTAAGCCTATTGTAACATTTTGGGATTCATAAGATGGTAACCAACAATTAAGATGGCGGGAAACGACTAGCAGTATACCAGCTTGCCACTAAAAAGGAAAAGAATTTTTAAATTAAACATTTCTTACAGCGAGTTCAGTGAAAAGATTTATTCTTGAGTGACTTAGGTAGCGAATATTATCGTATAAATAATAAAACATGGTAACCCACACAGCAGCATGAAAAATAGAAATTCGTTATTTTGATTTGGTACAATTATTTTAAGCCTTTATGTATAGCTTTAAGTGAAAAATCAGCTTTCAGCCAATGAAAATGACTTGTGCAGCAGTAAACCTCGAATTTCTTACAAGTTCAACATTGTGGGTTACCATGTTCTTGCCTCACACCCTTCAAATCTGACTGAGTTAATTCAACAAATTTCCGTGTCCCTGGCGACCACCACTTTTTGTGTGTTTGTTTGTGTTAATCCAACATCTTGGACTGTTTGATTTCGGTGATTCATCACTGTGATAGTGCTAGTACGACATCGTCCATTATGTTGAACCAGCTCGCTCCTTGTGCTGAATCACCGAAACCATAACCGTTCATTGTATTGATTTGGGTTATTACACATTCGGATTAGAGACAAAAAAGCTCAATCATGTAATTTTTCTCATTTCGATTGACATTTATAAACCTGAATTTTCAAAATGCTAAAGGAAAGGTACAATAACTTCATATTATTGGCATGCCTAGCGTTCTATTACATATTCATTTAATAGCGAGTTAAATAACTAACATTTGACTCCCGAAAATGAATCTAAAACTTCATTATTGCAACTCCACGTCAATCCGTGTCTCGATCGTGGTTCAACCCCACGATAATTTTTCTAGTGAACCACATCATACTGCTTCGAACAGCTAGATCACAATGTTTCCAGTTTAAGTTTTCCACCCTTTCCACTTCTTAATTTATTATTTACAAGGTTTAAATTTGTCTTTTGTGCTTGTGTTAGTACCTGTCGTCATAGTACCTCAGATAGCTGTTCTAGTCATTTAAGCCAGTAGTGAGGGAACAAATGTGGGCCAAAGTTTAGAAACACGCTATTCCGGCAACCTCTTCATTCATCCCGACCTTGCACTTTCTCATGTCTCAGTATAGATTTATCATTGTTAATACTGTCAAAGAGATTTCGTCGTCTTCTTCCCTAAACCGAACCTTCTCTCAGTATACAATATCTGTACAGTCAATATCCTAGTTGAAAAAAAAATCAGGCAACTGCCTGTGTGGAATTTCTAGTAAATGTTATTTATGTTTCTCAAGAATAATTAAACAAAGAATTTCACAAATTTCTCCATATTTTTTTTTTGCCCCAACTTTTTTCGTTTTCGGTAAAAACGCACTGGATAATATTTTTGATCGAATAAACTCACATATCGATAATAATATAGAGTGAATGATTATAGAGCTTAATAATAATAATAATAATGCGAATCCGAATAATACGATACATTTCTAAGCATTCTCTGTTTGAACATTCTTGAAAAACGAAATCTTTATAACTTTTGTTAGCAACACATCACCCATAGTGTAGTTTTCTTTGCTTTGTAAGATTTTAAATACAATACGACATCCCCGTTATAACTAAATAATAAAAAGTAGTATTTTTCGTTATATGAAAATAAGCTAGTTACTGTAAGTTCATGATTTCGTCATTAGAGAGCAGTGTGTTAGAAAACAACAGAGCCACCTACCGTTAGCTTTTTTAGAACTCTCTGAACAGTTAGTTTGTGTATACAAACCATCGAACTCTACGTAACGATACTGGAGTGACTGTTTAGTGTCGATAGATAGAAGCCAGAGCAAATATTTTAAACTCGTTTGTCCACTTCCAGTCTAATCCAATGTCGACCAAAATTTCAGTTCTAACTCAGTTTAATACGCTTCTTATCGTCGTGCAGCCCATTTTTTTAATTTAAGTCTTAATTCCTGAGTTATTCATACCGTAATCTGCACATAATGGAAGATACTCCAAATAATATTTACGTTTTTCTTGCAAGAATTAAGACAAATAAAAAACGGGCCGCACGGCGATATCAAGCGTAAAAACTTAGAACCGAAAATTTGGTCTTAGTTAAGATTGGAAGTGGACAAACGAGATTAAGTGTTCTCTCCGCTCCCTGGCTTCACATATTCATGAAATTTTCAATAGCAGCAGTCACTCCCGTATCGCTTTTAGATAGCGGTCATTGAGAAAAATAAATCGTACACTAATTTATTTATCAATTTAGTTATTTAGTGTAGAATGTAATCAATTCCTTGCTGTGAGACTTTTTTTTTTTTTCAGGAAAACTATTTGGAGGTTTCTAATAATATAGGCACTAAAAGACTACTTTGACAGACTATATTGGCTAAGAACAATAAAACTGAGAAATTGACTACGGGACTTTTCAGAAATTAAGCAATCCGTTCTTTCGGTTCTAAAGGAATTAGTATGAATAATAAAAGTGAATGTGTAGACTATGGACTAGCGTAAACGAGTATTTCGAAGATTGTGGAAGAATATAATAAGCTTTTCAATTTCAATGGTCATTTCTTTAAAGGAAAACTTAAATTCTATTGGCTGATTGAACTCTCCTTTTAAATAAATGTGTATAGTGCATCTTAAAACTCTTTTCTCTCTCTCTCTCTCTCTCTCTCTCTCTCTCTGATGAAACTGGCTTCTCTACCTGATATATTTAACGCTTTCACTGGGAAAGGGGAAAGGGCGTGGTGACATTTCCTTTTTTAGAATCGCACGTCAGACAATAATATTTACATATAAATGGAGACAATAATATTTGCACAGTACTTAATGTAAATTCTATTAGAAGCTGGCCAAATCATTAACAATGTGTTAGCATTATTGAACGAAAGCGAAATCCAATGACAACCGATACTATTGGAAGTTACCAATGATTAGAATTTAGCTCACAATCAATATGTCGTAGTCGTTTCATCTATGTGAAAGAGAGAATTATTGTGTTATTCTTTATGACACATACGCTGTGCACCCATTGTTTTAAAATTTAGGTTTATGCCAAACTCGTCCAAGTTGTAATTTATTTGCATACTATAGTCTTATTTTTTATCATAATTTATTGCTGCTGGATTGATAATAAATATGTCACACTTATTGATAATTTCCCCTCTTAAAGGGAGAGGGCAATCAAGCATGAACTAGGAAACACGTCCCAAATAAAACAAGTATTTCCACGTGTCAATATCAGGGTCGAAAAAAAAAATGCACGTGCGAGATGAATGTTATTTTAAAATACAATTAAGATTTCAAATGTTTGTTTTGCTCCAAAGAGTCTTTTTTTTTCTATAGCGAAATGAATTTGATCTTCTCTTGTGATGGATAGGAGGAAGCTGAAAGTTCTGCTCTGAAAAGATAGTAATACATATCAATGTCACATGTGAATTAGCTAACTATTCGAAACATTTTTCAGAATCAACAAAACAGCCTTCTACGGTTGTCTTGGCGATAAGAAAGATGAAAGAAATATTTATATATTTTTTTTTGAGAGAGAGAGAGATTTGCTTTAGAATAGAATAAGAGCAAACATCAGGTCTTCAACAGCGGGAGACCGGAATTCAAAAAGCTGCTTAACAGAATTTAGTGAGAATAAATGTTTGCCAACAAACTAACATTTTTATTTTCCAACTTTTGAACTACTTTTTTTTCCTGTCGATGAATTGGCTAAAATGGCCTCACTCCGTAATAACCCAAATCTGAAAGCTTATTATATAAGTCGTGTTGGGTGGGTCTATATCCGAATCACGGCAAATGTTTTCTAAATCTAGGATCCAGCCTCTAAACTTACGACCTAAATAATTTCTGGTGCTTTTGGAGAGTATTTGGGTAATAGAAGTACAATACACTCCCGATTATCCGCGGAATTGGGTGACAGGAGTTCCACGGATAGGGAAAATCGCGGATAACCCGCAAAAAGGCTAAAAATGAGGGGCAAATATGATAAAAATGGTTCTAGCTTAAAAACTTATTGTATTGCACAGTAAGTACAATAGGTAATACAAAACGTGAAAATATGTACAGTACAGTAAAAGTATTTGTATTGTACTGTACAGTATCAAAGGACGTTAATACAATAAACAAAGAAAATGGACGTACTTACGATGAAGCCAAAGTAAAATGCTGTAAGGGTGTCGTACCTTTTGTATCAGGGTACAGTCTATCTAATAAGAAGAATAAATACAGTAATGCTAAGTAAGGGACGCCCGCGGATAACGGGGAGTTTACTTTAATATTAAATTGGCTACAAATGTGTGTATGAGTAGGTCAACTATGTTTATTAATTATTAAATGTACAGTACCCTAAAATTGGATCTGGCTTATACATCATGGCGATCTGGCGCCGGGGATTTGTCGGGCCCTCGTTCACATAGTTGTGTTATAAAACATTTCAATCTCCAATCTCTAGGTAGACAATAGGAAATACATTATATTCTCAGTGTAGGAAGAAAAATGGAACAGAGTGCTATTCTAAAGCAATTTCTTTTTAAATAATACTAATAAACATATGATGATGGCAGAAAGTGGGCTGATCTTTTCATTAAATCATCTTGAACAACCTAACATGAAAAACTGTTAAGTACTTAAATATAAGTCACTTGGGCTTGGTAAAAATTTCTTAAAAATCCAGAACTCAAGTTATTCACACACACCAAGAGTAGGATTGAATCCCAATATCAAAACTTGGTGATTTGAAAGGAATTATGTCTTTCTTCTGTATAGCTATAATCGAAGAGTGGAAATGCCAACGTATAACTTCCAACATAATATGATTTTCACCTTTTCCTCATTAATTTGGCACTTGGAACAAGGATGGAGACATGCGGGTGGGAACATCGAACATGCTTGTGGACAGAAGTGTTTATTTTTTAATGGCACTTAGAACGTTTGTCATTTTCACTCTTCAATTATTCTTGACATTTTTTAGGACATCGAGACAACATAATCATGATTTTATGTGTTAAAGATTTATAATTATGTGAAGTCTGATGAACTACAGTTGAACTTTTTATGAGATAGCATAAATTGAGAATTACATTTGTAATCACTCCGTGTTTACTTCGTTTCAAAACCTGAGGCATCTTTTTTTTAGTGTTTCGTGTGGAAACTATGAAATGTTGTATGTTTATAACTCATAGATTGTGTGTGTTCATAATTGTTTATTAATAATTTTAACGGATACAAACATATTGACTGGGGCAAATGTACAAACGATTTTGTTTGTTTATTTGTTAGCAAGCTTCAATATTGAATGCGCTTCTGAATGTGGGTTCTCAGAATGTCCGAATTTGTGGGCCAAAAATTGCAAATATTATATTATGGAAATAATAATATTAAATTAGCATTCTGAATTTAAAATGAAGATGGGAAAAGGTAAATTGTTAGAGGGAGGTCCCGGGTTCGACATTATAATGAAAGCAAACCTGAATTCATCTGTGCGTCCTTATCGCATTCTTAGTTCTCGAAAGATCTAAATAACAAGTTGAAGTCAACTTTTTTGAACCTATGCTGCAGTTCTCAGTTCTTCCTCTTTTGAATTGTGGTTGTAGAAAGGAAAGATGTGTACTCCTGAGCGACCACCATGTGGTGTTTGTGTCACCCCTTGTTTCAATATTAGAGTTACCGATGAAACTGCCAGTGCTCTTGTGATTAAATGCGCCTCGACGTTTTCTGCTTTGTATTCGATCAAGTAAGAATTAAACAATCTGCGTACGTTATTTCGGTTAAAATTGACATGTTGTGTTCTTTTAAAATTTGGTTTTGTCTATAATCACGATAACTGACTTACACCAGTTTGATTCTCATTTTCCTACATAGGGAATTATTTCTGAAGTAAATATTATGAAGTTGTTTTTGTAAGCTTATAATAAGAAATTACATCACCAATGAGACACTCTTGCGCTTAATAATTTTAGACCTTTTACAATAGGCAAGCGTTCAGAAAGCACATTACTTTTAAGGGACGGTTGCCATCTTGGTATATTCCTTGATTGATTTCGGCTACAGGAATTATTTTATTTGTTCAGAAGTGGAATATTAATCTTTTATTTGCACTAATTTTTCATGATAGTTATCTGATGGATTGAGTTTTACAAATACGTAATTTCCTTGATTACAGGGTGTTGTTTTCCGAAAGGAAACGTAACATCAATGACAGGTTCTCAATGTCAGAGTTGACGTGCGAAATGTTGAGCAATGCGAATGAAGAAATTGGAGACTCCGGTCTCGGAAGCTGGATAAAATAGTTACATGTGAAAAAAAAGTTCCTAAATAGACAATAAGATAATCAGTTCATTTCTTTCCGTGTTTACCCAGCTCCCATGATCCTTGCGTTACGACCACTAGTTTTGGACAATGGGGCGAATTCCAATCCAGTTCAGGTCGGCCATCCTGACTGAAGGATTCAGAGATTTTCCGCACTCCGACTATGTGAATGCAGGTATGGTTACTTTTCATCGATTCACACCAGTTTCACTGTACACAGACACACGACAATATAATTTATGTCATCGGCTGTGTCCCCTAAGTTTGTTTATTTAAATAGGACTATACGGTTTCCATATATTTCTGTCTAGCGTAGGTCCGAATGAAGATTTCCTGTCAGTGTACCTTTTCGGAGAGCCTATGTGCTTCTTGATTATTTCGCATCATGAATTAAAAGAACTTTTATCAATAGAACGCTCTTATAAGACGCAAATGCGCGCTGAAGAGAATGATGAGACATTCAACATATTGAACGTAGAAGAAACAATATGGAGTACTAATAATGACACTTTAATTCAGTGAAGCACCGAAACCTGTGGAATAATGTTATTCTAGCAATTATTTCTTTACGTAGAATTTTCCATATCACTAATGTGTTCTATTTTGACTAATTATTCTTAAGTTTTTTTTGTTTTTTTTTTAAAAAAAAAGAAAAATTGTTGTTTCGTTATCGCTTGTGCAATAACACGTATTTGGCTTGTTAACAGCATGTTTAAGTGGATGGAAGTTTTTCCTCGATGCTACCATGGATTTCGTGAAACAACTTTTCACACAATTTCTTAATGAGTAAAACCACTGATAATAGAATTTGAAATTTACTAATCACGTAAGAAGACCAAAGGAGAAAGTGATTTGTGAATTTTATAATACAGTGTTGTTTTGCTTCGTGGGATTGCGTAAACCGTATAGACGGGTATGAATACATATTGAGATACGTTAATTAGCGGTTGAAACTAGTCTCGCATATTACTGATTTCCCTATTGACATATGAGGGAGAATTCTTATGAAATAAGTGGTAATTTCCAATACTAGACTTAAGGTTCTTCGTCTGTCTTGAACCTACTACAATCATCTGTCTTGATTATGAAAGAAAACATTTCTATAGCAAGAGAAAAAGATTCAATACAGTTGTTAATCGCATTGCTAATTATTAAAGCTTTCATTTTTAAAAATAAACTGGGATCTCGCTAATTTCATTACCTAGCCAAGGTTGGATTTGTTTCCCTGTTGGACGCTAATAAGTTTCAACAGAGCTGCAAAGGAATATGATACTGGAGGATTTGTTTCATCTAGGACGCTCGTCTGTAGAAGGCAGCAATAATTCACTGACTCATTTTTTTTATTTGCTAGGACACAAGTTTACACCCATTTATAGTGTTCGTGCGTAGTTAATAACTGTTTAAAACCCATATCGAGTCCATTCATTACATGGTTTTCTGAATATTTTGAAATTGATTGTACTAATGTCCAATTCTCTAGCCTTTTACTCTATACTATTGTAGATTGCACTCATTCTCCATGTTGGTGACTTCTAAAGTTTATTTGTTTCTCACAGCAGAATAAATTAAAATTACCCAGTTGCAAGATTTTGTGCTGGTTATGTACACACAGATTCATAAAAAGTGGGGGACGAAATATTTTTTAAAATACGGTTCACTGGCAAGTTCTTGTTTTTCTTGTTCTTGTTTTTATTAAAATGTTCAATATATAAACGTGCCGCTGTGTGCTGTACCTGCAGTTCGTCAAATAAATAAACAAACATGTGGAGTGTTTATTTTAAATTTATATCCAAGAGAGGCTCGTTATTGTTATATTACGTAGTAAAAGACTTTAAAGAAAAAAATGAGATATAAGTTCTTATCTGTGCACCGAGAAACATTTTTCTTAGAAAAGATATATCAGCGTTCTCATTTAATTTCAAATGGAATCATACTGCGTTGGAAACAAGATATCTGATTTCCAAACCGGCATGTTCTCATTTTCCATTAAATGAGAATGCTGATATTTCATTTCTAACAAAATTGTTTCTCGGTGTACAGATTAGAACTTACTTTCTCAAGTTTAGAAAATCTGATTATTTTTTTTACAGTGTATACTTCTTATTGGACCTAGAAAGGGCCCATTTTTTTGTGAATCAGAATGTATATTCCAAGGCATGCGTCGCTTTGAACATTTTCCTCTTTTGTTAGTAGAAAGCGTGCAATTATTTGTGTACATTGTCTAAGCTAGAGAGCGATGTGATAGACGAGCTACGACAGTATTGTACTGATTGTAAATTCCTTGAGAGTTCGATGCCGGATAGGAAACAAGTTCCATGTTCGTTTTTTCAACAGAGATAGTACCTTATTATACAGCGTAAGAAATATATTTTGCTTCACAGGCGGATAAAAGTTGTTACTCTAAATTTTAGTGTATTTCATCATGAGTTCAGAAGCAGTTGGTTGTTAATATTAATAACATTGTTTTCTTGTAGGGGAAATTATTGTTTAATTTTGTGGGATTTTATGCTTTATATTTATTTATATGACTTCGTTGTTACTTTACCGCGGCCAGTGGCAATATGGAAACGAAAGTGGTGTGGTAGTCAGACGTAGAAACAGGCAACAGACAAACCTTCACAAGAACATAGGAAGTTACAATTTAATAATTCATCTGATCGTCATGGTTTGGAAGGAATTATTGAAATAGTTCGTATATCGCACTGAATATAAATGAGGAACTTATTTTCATAACAGCAATTAATGTCCAGTAAGACAAATGTCTGAATGTCACAAACGTGTGAATTACCTAATATTCTAAACTAGAGGCTTTGTCTAGCTACAACACTTGATCATTCACATAATTATAGTGGTCGCTCTCCCAGAGAAATGCAATTTTTTAACGCCTGCTCAAAAAAAAATTGCTTCACTGGACATTAAATTTTGTACTTTTAAAAATAAGCTCCTCAAATATGACTTGAGATTGAAGAAAAAAAGAGTGAAGGCTGAACTACGTTTATTTATTCCGTACAGAATATTGCCCATTATATGCAGAAAACGCCATTTTAGACCAGGCCGAAACAGACGCCATTTTAAACGTTACGCACAGATGATATTAAGCTCGACTCCTAGTTGAGTTATTTTTAAGATCATGACTATGATTTATTATTGACTTTGAGTCGTAAAGGAAGCTTAGTTTTCCAAGCGTTATTCGTATACGACCATTAAAGTGAAGTTGATAAACTTATTACAATGAAGAGAGTATATGGCTTATATTTATCGATGTTTGTAAGAATATGTGGTGTATGTCATTGACGACACATAGTTGGATATACGCGTATTTTAACTTCCTTTTTTTTTATAATTCGCTCCAAAACAGAATTTATTTCATTTGAACAAGTATGATGACTAATTGATTTGCTTAGAATGCATAATTATTGTTTGAAATTAACCAAAACATAAAACAAAATTAATGGTTTCAAAGCGAAATCTTTTGTTCAATCAAATATTCGTGACAAATACAAGACTTCCGTGTCGTATCGCAATCAAATCGGTTTACTCGCAGAAGAGCAAAGCTATACAGAATAACAGATTAACACGGAAGATACAAGTTACATGGGAAGGGTAGCACAGGAGAGAGGAGGGGGGGGGGTATACTGTATATAGAAGTCGACTCAGACAATAATGATCTACTGATATCGCAAAGTTACTTAAGCAGATACGCACCCTTTTTTGCTCGTAATTTCAGAGATAAAAAACATTACAGGTGCTCGGGTGCTTTGGGAGGGCGCGCGGGGGAAAAGTTTTCATATACAAGCAAGGAGGAAATGAGAATTTTTATGATGCAATTCTCGTATAGCAAACCAAATTTGCCAACAACATGTTCCAGCAAAATGCCCCATACAAGAGGCAACCGTCTATATTGATTAGCTGTTACATGGCAAAATTTATGAGAGCTATAACAACTGTCATTATATTGAGGTAGTATTGAGTAACTATAAACGATATCCAGCAAATGGAATTATCTGTCTTTTGCTCAGATGTTTATGTCTGCTTACTGCATTTAATTGTTCAGACGAATAAGACCTTCGAGGAAAATTATATATTAAAAAGTCACAACGAATACTAAACAAAAATTGCCATTCTGGAATTAAAAAAAAAAAGAGAAATGAAAAAGAAATTGAGAGTATGCAATGACTCACAGTACATGTAATTGAATGTTATGCAAATGAACAGAGAGTAGGATATCTAGATATTGTTATGATGGGGTTTCTTTCTTAAGAAAAAAAAAATGGTACGAACGCACCAGTAAAATTACGAAATCATCAAAATTTGGATGATTGGATCATAATAATGTCGTTCATGCCATACGCTGTCGTTAATGTTCAGTACATTTGATATCGGGCAACTATTGGTTGATAGCTTTTGAAAGTAGTGGATTAATGATGCTTTTCGAATTATACTAGTGACGTAGTGTGCAGTGTTTTCAAGTACATTATATTCAGTGTCGTAAAGAGCTTTTAGACATCCGACTTTTCCAAACTTAGATTGGTTGATTTGTTATTAACGTTCAAAACGGGCTGATGGGCTTCTAAGGGTGGAATCTATACTTTTTTGGGGGGATAAAGTAGGCTCTAAACCACTTCCTTCCTTCTATAGATTTCCACGGAACTTGAACCCGTGACCACACAAATTGTAAGAGTGTTAGTCCATCGCCCTATCGGAAGTCAGCTTTGTGGACTTCGTGATGAAAGTCTTTTGTTATAACCAAACTTTCGCTCTAATACTTTTTTGCGGCACTCAAATTTCTGAACTAAAAGTAAGTTCGCCATGGATTTATATATTTTCTGCCAGTATAATCCTCTCTAGTTTACCAGAATTATAGTAGTGTCTTTCATCTTTGTACAATGTTCAAAAAGAAAAAGAGGAAATGAGCGCACTGAGGAATTATTTGTTCCTCTGCGTGAGCCATCAACGTGTCCACATCAAGGTTACTATATTGAGTCCACATCTCAGGTCATGCACAGATTCAATTTTAGATTTGTTCAGTAACTAACCCTGACCGACAGCGTAACGCAATGTTTCTCAACCTTTTGCAAATCGTGGCGCAGTAAGATTATCTATACCAGTTCCAAGGCTCAGTGAAATAATGTTTTCACCAGGAGAAAGTGAGGACATAATACTCCATTTTGTAAACGTTATTTATATTAAAATAAAATTTTGTTTCGTAATATCATAATCCCGCAAGAATGACACAAAATTATCAAAAATCACTATTTATATTTTGAAAAGATTTCGTCTTTTTTCTGTTTTGAAGAATGTCAATTGATGATAATTTATTTTGCATACATTTTGTAGTGTATAAGTTTTGAAACGGACAATTAAGCCTTGATAGAGTGCCATTTACAGGAACTAATATATAAAAAAAAGTCTACGTTCTATGGCTCAAGCTCCGAGATCCTTGTTACAGATTTCTCCTCCAGGCTGGTCGATTGTGAAAATGTAAATGGTAATTACATCTTAAAAATCATGAAATTTGTATATATTACATTTCGTATTTATATACATTAAAATATATAAATTGATGAGCTCCTGCGTAGCCTAGTCGGTAGCGCGCTCGACTTAAATGCGAGCGGTCCCGGGTTCGATTCCCGGTGGGGGCTCAAAAATTTCGGTGTTGACCCAGCATCGTGAGGACAATTGGGGAGCTGCTGTGAATAAAATACAGTGGCGATCACAGTGAGAGCTTCGGCTCTCCTCTCCCAACCCGTCTGGTCAGCGTGGGAGCAGTAGACCAACTCCTCCCTTCGGGGAGAGGCCTCATCCACTAGTGGATTGAATATGGCTGTGATTTATTTATATAAATTGATAAAAACGTAATCGCTAAAAAAAGGAGGCTGAATGGACCATGACCTAAAGGTTGAGAAACACTAGCCTAGTCTAAATTAATTTTAGGGAATTTTATAATTTCCTCAATCTTGTGCCTTGATTCTGCATCGTATGACATAAACCCACTCAGTGCTATAAAAGTAAGAAAGAAAATTTATAATTAAGCAACAAAGCATAGGGTACAAAGCCATCAATGTCATGAGGACTTATTGTTTTCTTTCTCCTCAGTTACGTATGTTACAAAGGAGAGGACTATTTTGAAGGAGACACAATATTAGACCTAGACATCAATCACATTTAATATGATTTCAAGATATTTTTACGTGATTTGCTATAACTCTGTTGCAAGTGCTCAGTAGTAAAGGAAACAAAAATGTTAACTAGTTACCTGTTATTGATCATTATGCTAACATGTTCTCTAAAACGTGTTTCTGATAAGATTGTCTTTGAATATAATATATAACAGTAAATTCTGTATATACGCGCGCGTGTGTATGGCATACTTTCATCAACGTTTTTTTTTTTTTTTTTTGGTTGTAAATATCATAATTAACGTGATGATAATTTCAAGAAATTGTCAAGTCCTTGAAACGGTACTATTCGTCAGATTACGGTCAAATAATAGGTCAGCCTCTGGAATTAATTTTTCACTATCGGAATGCAAGATTTAAGTTTAGGCATGAAGAAGTGTGCCACGTTATTTTTTTCTCACGGTTGTCTCGCCTATGACATTCTTACGGATATGTATTAATATATTCACGAGAAATGCTCTATCGACTTCTAATTAGAGACTAGCAGTCAGTTGGTTCCAAAAATACTGATTTTTGATGCACTTTAAAATATATGATACATTTATCAAATGTAATATATTTATATATATTACATCTGATAAATGTACGGTATTGCTTTATTTTGGTAATGTTTAATATGATATTGGATTTGTACTGAAATATTGCTTCAAGTGCAGAAAATGAAATCACTTCGAGTGATGAATCTTCTGAAGATGCGTTCAGGCAACCTTTACTTTGCGTTCCTTTGCAGTATCAAACAAAACTTTAATATAACGCGATCATGGTGAGCGTTCTGATAGCCCGCCTTTCTGCACTCGTGGTCCAAGGTTCAAAAACAGTTGGGCTCCTTTCAACGGAGATCCATTAACAAAAACTGTAGGTTCTGTGTGGTGTTACACACGAAACGAGACGAGACGGTCTCAATCTCAAATAGTAGTTCTGTTTTTAGGATCTCACAAGTTCGTTTAAGACTATTAAACATACAGTAGGCCAAAGCATTATGCCCGGAAACCAAGGTGAATGGATAGTGTTTTGCCATTGCCTACATAAATTGATTTGTGATTTTCTTTCAACTCGAGCACATGGCTTCAAAGGATGATATTCATACTATTAATAAGATGGGATTCGAACAAGGATTCTACCAGAATCTCCAATGGGGGGAGTCCTCGAGCACCCCAACTTCATTTTTTCTTTTGTTAAAAATATATAGAAACTCTGCTAACCCCCTCCTAACTTTAGCTTTACAGCCCCAACTGTAAATCTTGGCAGAATCCCTGGATCCGAAACACAGTCGGGATTTGAATCCGGGGGAGAACCTCCCTTTACCACTCCAGCGCCATCCTTTCTCTAGGCTTCGCCAAAAACGCTTGCTACCAATAGATACACTGCAGAATGTTGATCTATAGCACTTATAATTGTTTGTAAGCTTTGTACGTAGAGAGAAGGCGTGCTTGTAACAACCGTAGTAATAGCAATTTCCTTGTCACTTCTTCAGTAATTACAAGATGTTCATATTACAGTGCACCGCTTAAAAGTAAGGTAGCTGATATGTGATATAGTGACCACAGCCAATGGGCAATCATTGTGTTGAGCTTGAGGCCAGTTCTTTTCTTACCAAGTTGAAGGTTACCGAGCGTGCTTGGGTTTTGCTGCCCATGAAGTGGAGAACAGATGTTTAGTGCTACGTCGAGCGTATAACAATGCATCACGTGACTTCAGACAGAGAAATGGGGGAAGGAGGAAGAGTAGGCTAAAACCAAGTACTATAGTGCAACCATAATTAACTTATGTGTCGGTGCCACTGGTTTCAAGAAATCAAGTCATTTTGGGCGGGTTGTACTCCACTGTATTACAGAAACCGGGTTTACCGGTAGTAATCCACCTTCAAAAATTTGCGCTAAAACGTAGAAAAAAAACTTCAGAACTCCACATTTTTCTCTAAAATGGACTAAGATGAGATTTTTTTTTCAGCTATTTCTAACTTCTAAGAATGATATGACTATGTTAGGGGTCTCATTGAAATTAGTTCCAGGTTAATATTAATATTACGCAATAGTAATCACAACTAGTATTACGTAACATTAATAATGATGAGTAAGTGATTGTTTTATTCATTTACCTCCACTATTAAGTAACTATTACGTTTGTAGGAATTAATATATTTTTTCTGAGTGCCGCCGTGTTTTTATATCCAGTCATAATAATCTTAAAAGTTAAAGGTAGGTCTTTTTTTTTTTTTTTTTTTTTTAGTGCAGTATGTGTAAAAACGTGGATTTTAAGTGGAAATATATAGTTTTATTTGTTTAGTAATAAATGATTTCTATATTGTCATCAGGAACACAGAAGTATACAAAGTTTCAAGTCGATTGGAAAACGAGTACAAAATTTGACCCGAATAGGCATATCAACGCGTAGTAGAAATAATGACTGCTTTGTCATATATTGTAGACATGAGCAAAGTAAAATGTTTTTCGAATTAACAACGCTTTTTGAAATATCAAATGGGAAGTTGGGACCAAGATTTTTTTTTTTTTAAATCACTATTTTCCTATTCTGCTTTCCTATGCTGTTTAGAACTTGGAGTGGAGGTAGATTCGAAATTTTTAATAATTTATCGGTGGAAAAAGGCTGGCTGGCCTGTACCGAATTATCTGTTGGTACTTCAAAACCTGTGTTGCTCTCTATATGTTGAAAACATTTGAATAAACTATTTTTACCTTTTAGTGCGTTTTTTGATGGTAGTGTGGTTCTAGCGTTGTTTACCTTTTAGTGGTGTGGTGAAAAAATAACGGCTGTTTCGCGAAACGTCCTTGAAGGGAAACGACACTACAATTGTATTCTATGTTATTTGCTTTCTCTGTCTCTTGGGGATTTTAATCGACAGTTATAGGACAGTGCAAAAATAGTTGGCTTGTATTATAATTAAGTGGTACTTGAGCGATACCGCTAGGAAACGAAAAAGAAAACCATCAAAATCGGTGCGTCTATTCGCAAGCTACGTCCGGACAAATGGAAAATATACACACAGGTCAAATTGAGAACTACTCCTTTTTTCTTAGAAGGTGGTTAAAAATGTTTCGTGTGATCTTTTTAGATCTTTTCAACACAAATGTTGTCATCCCTAATAAATATAAATTTCTTATTAAATTTATTTGCAAGATTACACCGATAAAATCTTTTCGTAGTATTTCTGTCTTCTATTAATATAAGAAATTGGAACTGATGCGTTCAAAATGTATTTCGTATTGCATTCCTTTATGCGATTAACTGCACCACATGAAACTTTCGGGTATAGCATGTGATGTGAGATGCTGCAAACATTTTATTCGACCGGGTAACCGTGCGGTATAAGGCGTTAGGCCAACGACCCGAAGGTCCCGGGTTCAAGTCCCGGCATGGGTGTGGATTTTAACTAGAACGTGACGGGCGGAAGTCAAAAGTTAAAGTCAAAAGCCCATACAAAGTTAAAGTTGCAAACATTTTACTTGAGACAGTTTAAATGAACTTAATTTTCTATGTTTAGAAAAGTAGCCATTTTAAAAATATCTGCACTATAAGTACAAAATTACGTACCGTACAGTGATTTGAATTTGCGGATGCGTTTTCTTATAATTGCTGTATATTAACCTGTATTTGGAATTAACTCTATTTTCCTCAAAGAATTACCAATTGCTAATTGTTCCTTTTGCTATTCTTTTTGCAAATAATTTCATTCTCGAATGGATGTAAGCGTCTGAAAGTCATGAATACGTGCTCCTTCTTTACAGATTGTTAAATTTATTGTTTTATATACTTTTCCAATAGTTTTTAGCGACTTCTGCCGGAAATTGCATAAGTTTCAACTGTTTCCTCTTTTATATAGTCATTACCTTAATCTGACTCCATGTTTTCTGTCGAAAGATTCAATTCTCCGTTATTTTTAAAACCTGCAGGTACGCTTGAAAGTGTTGAATAGAGAGATGTCGCTTGGTTGATTTAAGTTGAATTTAATTGTTGTTGTCAAGTGATTGCTTCAAAGATTGAGGCAAAAAGTGGCTGCTGCAAAGGTGTGTGTGCCTGCCTTTGAGAGGTATCCTTTGAGTACCGTAGCGTTTCAAAATACGTTACCTTTTGAGAAGGATTTCAAAATATATTATCGGTACGACACTCGTAATGGGTTCTTGAATAGTTGTTGAAAGGAGTGGTCAGTGGGAGTTTCGCTGTATAAAGAAATAGTAATATAATTATTTTTGCTTTTCTACTTTCTCTAAAGTGATTGAAGATGTCATATTCAATATTTTTCATATTATCTCCATCTATGATCGACATTTCCTTTAGGAGGGATCAGTTCATCAAATTGATTTCACCATTCAAAATATGAAATTTGAGACATTTGGTATGTATGAAATGAGACTAGACCAATACTTACAGATACAAACTATACACGCGATTTTTTTAAAACCGTGCTTATTGATTATTGTGTCTTGTTAAAGAAAAGTGAACTGTTGAGCATTTGCATAAACTGGGTCAGTCGTGATCGTATGCTTTAATAGTACATTTGTTATAATATTTGTTTCTGTCCTCGCTTTTCTGTGCAAGTAAGACCCACTCATTTGGCGAAAGAGTGTTATGTTGTCCTTGATGATGTTTTGTATTGGGGTATGAAATATTGCAGCTTCATCGTATGTTTAGCAGGATTAATAGCGAACGGAAAGAAACCATTTCACATTTCCTTAAACAACAATTCGACCAGAAAAATAATACTGCATAACATGGCCCCTGTGTGTCAAGTGACGTTACGTCTTTGGGAGAGGGGGGGATCATAATAGTGGACTGTGAGCGAACACAGTGGTGACAATGTTGTGTGTATGTATCAATAGCATAGGGTAGTGCAGAAAATAGTGCAAGCATGCTAAAGACATATTCACGGGGCAAATCTTCTGGATGAAATAAAAAATAGTGCGAGGTAGTAATGCACAATATTGTTTACAGGGATTCTGTGAAGTATAAGACAATGCAACATTGCCAAATCGTACAGTCCACAATATGTTGCAGCGTTGCCCAAAGGCAAACACCGTTCAGGACACGCCTCGCTTACGATGTCATGGATCATAATGACCTGTGCTGTGACATCTATGTCGTGATACTCAACCACCCTATACAGCAAGCGCAGACTGCAGCAGCTACATATTACTGCAGTGTGTTGAGAAAAAAAAACCTTTTGCCAAACATTTGGAGGACATTGCAATGTGTCATAATGTTGTCTCTTTCAAGGATCTCCTTCGTCGATGGAATTGGATTATATTGGAAGACTTATATGAGCACATGAGGTTATGATTTCGTTGCAAAGAAGAAATGCAAGGAATCTGTAGAATATGTGGAAGCAGTGTAATTCCTTTTTTTGCAGTGTTAACAAAAGTTATTTGCAGACAGTAGACGTGTACTCACTATCTTTGGTCCAACTCTTGTAGAAGCATTGAGATATTAAAGAGAAATTAAGTATTGTGTTCATTCAAACGAAGTTAGGACAAATTCTTGCAGTAGATTTTTCTGAAAGGGGATACAGGGGATTTTTCCTGTTGCGTGAGGATTTGATCCCCGGTTGTTGAATCTTAATACAATGGCAACCAGGTATAAAATCTTTGTATTTCGACCCAAACAGGTAGTAAGTTGAAACTTACCAGCAACCATTAGTTCTTCGACCTTCGTAAATTATAACAATTCGAACACTGGATATAATTGATACATTTTTTATATCACGGAAAAAAAATAAAATTGTTTTTAATGAGATTTAAATGTATTCCCAGGATTCCGCTCTTCACCATTTTAATTATACTTACAGTTTAGCTACAACGAAATATAAGGGAACCGGTGAGCAGTAAAAAGAAAAAAAAACTGACGCGAAACTCTTTAATTGTCACTGTGTCTCCAAGAAAAAAGCTTGAATTTTTTATCCACAATATGAAATTGCAGAAACATTTCAGTGAACCTTCGAAAAGCAGCTCAGAGAAACTGATTTTAAAAAAATTCAAGAAAACAGGAAGCGACGGGAGATCTATTACTACAACCTCTTTAGACATGTTGATCAACACGAGAAAAAATCAACTGAGTGTAGGGCTAGTTCGAGCTATGGCCTACGTGGAGGTTAAATTGGTCATGGTGAATGTAAATTTTTCGTGAATTTTGGCTTGTATATTATTAGACCACCTTTCTTTTTTTTTCAGAATGATGCTTAGATGTATTATTTTCTCAACATACTTTCGGAATAGTGTGTTTAAAATCAGTTCAAAGAATACCCTTTTTTTATTTCACTGAATCCCACCGAAAGAATATTAAAGAACGCTCAGAAAAAAAGCATATGTATTGTTTTTTTCTTTTACCAGTTATAAATATACAAATCCTTCGTTATATGCGACCAAAACCGCGTGACTGTTGAATTGGTTGCATAAGAGTTTAGGATATGTCGGTTTAATATTCTGTATTCAAGGCAGAAGGGCATAAGTGTATTAGATTTGCATGTACTTTACGTCGTTACGCCTTGAAAGCGACGATATATAGCATTCTATGTTTGGTGTGGCTTAGTCCAACACAGTCAGTATGCACATACGTAACGATAGACGGATTTTGTGCTTCATATGGGTCTTTGAGAGAGCAAATAAAAATGTTGTAGGTAAGTAAGAAATGGTACTTAATGAAGGTAATTAAAGAACAGTTCAAGTGTTTCGTTTTGGATCATTTCTAGCCTCAGAAAGAGCATAGAAATAACGAATTCTCGTATCACAGATCCAAAGTCAAGATTTGATTTCAACACTCCTAACGGGATGTCAGTGTACTAGAAGGTGTACAGAATGGTGTGAGGTACAGCCATGTCTTTCTTCCTTTCTGACTGTGAGTTGGAGATTCTTGCAATAGTTCCACCTTGTTCAAGTAACTGACACAGTTGACCGGTTGGATACCCGTGAACTGAGATTAATTCGAGTTTAAAGTTCTCAAACTCAAATATGTAGTTACTTAAAAAGAAACAAAAAAGGGGCTCCTTTGAGGTTGTTTCATTACCTGACAACCGTCTCCGGTGTGGTTAATGTGTATTGCCAAACTGCTGCTCTGTACAAGTATAGAGAATGGGAGAGTGAGTAAGCAAGCAGACTGGTTGAGGAAGAAAAATTACCGGAGACACACACATATATATAACACATACCATATTCTGCGCTCTTCGCTCCCACACCAAGGCTGTCGAGAATGACTGTGGAAAGGAGAAAAAAA
>JAGDQP010020880.1:15147-26353 GCA_022664845.1 Lepisma saccharinum | reverse complement strand
GGTTCACAATTCGCGCTAGAAGAAAGCACATTCTTAACCGGAACGTACAGATTGTAACATGTGGAGATGCAGGAAATCGACAGTGGACGGATGATCATTGCATGAAAGTGACCTTATAATTCCGAAATGCCTCTCCAGGGGATCCTGATTAAATTTAGCTGCCAGAATATACGTATATCCTACACTAATCAGCCACTTCTAATGTGCTCAAAATTGTAACTCGTAGAGATTCCAATGTTCTTTCAGAAGCGAAAGTTTTTTTGTAGTTATTCAGAAATTGTAGCATGTTCTGTAGAACGTTATGGTGGAGCGAATCCTTGTAGAGAGCAGAGGCTGGCGTTTTTGAATTCAGGGCATCGGCAGGGTCATTCATTTGTTTAGTAAATTCTTCCGTGTTTTCAAACCCCTTGCGGTTTATGGACCTGAAGAATTTTATAGTCCTTGCCATGCTTGCACTAAACAACTGGAAAGCCAGTCGTGCAGGTTGGATCTACGTGACTTCGTTCGTAATTTTAGGGCACGACCTTATCCCCGCAAACTCAGAAGATGTGTCCACGCGAAGAACTTGGCTATAGAAATTAAAGTTTATTTCCTTTTCGTTAAAATATACTGAACTTTGTTGTGAAAATGATTGCGAATACACTTTAAATTATGTACTGCATCGGAGAAAACTTTTTTTTTTTATCTGTTGGACTAGGAATGGAACAACTAACTTTTCACAGATATTCCCAAGCGCCCTTATTTGATTGACTGCCATCTGAAGTTATCCCAGTAACCTGAACGCCAGCTTGCTCCAACTGAATAATTACTTCAATCAAGATTTTTGCCAGAATATCAAACGGTGTTGAATTTCGACTCGCGTACACTGCAACAGATTGCACCCAGTTACATAACAATGGCACAAACATAAATACCAGGGCGTGATTAGCGAGGCAGTTCTTTTGGTTATCTGGTGTGTGATCCGCCAAATTAACAAACCCGTCAACTTTAAGTGAAGCACTATTAAATGTCACTTCCTGTCGCAACTTGACCTCGTCAAATATCAAAACACCTATCTTTTTGTTAGCATCAGTTTCCTTAGCAAAGTAGTTCTTCAAGGCAGCTATTGCATGTATTACTCCATAAGAACATTTCATACCCTTCAGAAGACGTCTCAAATGAACCACTGACGGAAGGGGCAGATCATGTTACATGCAGTTTGTAACCCTTTGGCGATTTAATATGCAGCAACAAACTTTCCAGTAAGAATTCATTGGTATATCGCATGCCTCGCGAATCTTTTACCTGGCACTTTTTATTATCATGTCAATGGCAAGTTTTTGTTTCTTACTCAGAAACTTTGTATCATTTTTGTATTCTAAGTTGTTACGCTGATGTTTTCTAATTTTACTACCCAATGCACACAAATTAGCCTTAGTAACAAATAATTGAGTTTTTTTTATCTTGATAAACCTCTATTGGAATTCTTTAATCTTCGATTTATAACATCTATGTTGTGTTCTAACTTTTCGCATTTGTTGCAATCAGAATTAGTCCTGACATTAAATGAAGAATGTATTGTTGATGGCGTTGATGTGTGTGTCACCATTGTCGGTTTTGCTTTGAACTGGTGAATAGCTTACTGTTCTTGTAGTAGGAAGTTTCCTTTTCTTTCTTTTTACTGTTAAATATTTTGGCAAGTGTGGGGAAATGTGGAGTACAGCATCAGATGTTAAACGCCAGCGCAATTGTCGAAGTTTCGTCTCTTTACCATAATTACAAAGTTATCGGATTTTACAATAAATATATTTCTCGCAACAGTGAGCGTCACAAATGTAAGAACGTGCTGATAGCTTTCTGTCTTTTCTTGGAGCAGCTGTACACCACTTTTCAAAACTATCTTTCTCTTTGGACGGAAGAAAAAATTTCTTACCTCCTGACAAGTTTTATATCCTGATTTACAACCTGGGACGAAACAGCAAGGCATTTCGCTGATATCTTGGTAAATCCACACATACAACTCACTAAAACAAACTCACACATTTCCAATTCCACACTACAGTATTATTTCTACCCGGTAGCTTAGATCTTCTAGCGATCGCAGCGCCGTAGTTTCACTAGACAACCACAGCGCCAACTTGGGGCTATGCAAAAGCATGAGCGCTGGATGAAGTGATAACACTTCTCCTCCTACGCGCTATGACCATATATTAAAAGCTAGTGCCTCTTTTTCAAAATTTGCACTCGTTAGGAGTGCCGACGCACAGGACACTGTTTTGAGTTTTCTGTGTTTGTCTCAGTTACAGAGTTCCGCGCCCACACCATAGGGACTTGCATCAACCACAAACACTACTACTTCTTGAGGGCTGAATAGGTGTAGTTTATTGTTTTCCAAAATTTAGGATTTTCAAGGTTTGGTCAAGGATTTTCGTTTCTTGACCCTATTAGTTGTGCATTCTGTGAAAATAGTGTTTCCGGTTGTAATGCACCTCATCATGGCGAATTTGCATTTTTTAATATATAATATTTAAATATCAGAAAGTTTTACAATCAAGATATTATGTTATTTGATCAAAGGGCATTAAGTAGTAGCTAAGTTTAATATATATATATTTCGCTCCGTATTTGAAGGTGAAATTGTCATACGATGTTGCAAGTACTCACTGAAAATACTCATTATTAATCATGTTCATTAATCAAAAGACGCACGTTCTTTCATGTAAACTACGGAAGAAATAGAAAAGAGATTTTTTTGTTTTATGTTCGTGACTTCTGTGTGACAAAGTATAGATTGTAAAAGCAGCTAATTTAAGAGTAGTTTTTGTTTGTTAATGTGGAGAATAGCTTTCATTCCCAAAATTTTTCGAGGTTGTTGACATCTTTTTGTTTAATTTTTATTTCATTGGATATTGTGCTCTCTATCTGACTGTATTGAAGACGAAACAAAAAACTAGTAAACGCAATAGTTTTGTTTATTTGATATTAGAGGATGGTTTAACTAGTTTGGTTTGTGAAAGGTATTCGTGCAGGCAGTGATTAACGTTAATCAGTTTTGTTCGTATTTTGATACAGGTAAATATTGTGGAAGAAAAACTCTACCCTTATCTCAAGAAAGAAGTGTCATTTAAATATTGTTTCTTGTATAAATTACTTACTGCAGGAATATCCAACCTTTTCTGTCCGTGGACCAAATTGTCTATTTTGTATAATATTAAAGGACCAATTAATTTCTTGTGTATTAAATTATGTTATTTTAGATTCAATGTAAAATACAGTAAAACTAATTTCGAATTTGTTTCGGAATCAGCCAAAATCGCTACGTGAATCGCATCCGGTCCGCAGGTTGGGGACCCCTGCTGTCTATTTTTTTTCAGTTAAATTTTGTAGGAAAAAGTGGCCTATTGCATTGTAGTAGCATAACTCATTTGAACAATTTAATCTGTATCATTTCCCAAAGGAATTAATTTATTTTTCTACGTCATGGAGTAGTAATGTATGTATTACGTAATGTAGTTTCTGTGACAGTCCGTTCAGCATTATTTCTGTATGATTTGGTTAAGAAATCAAATTCGAATTATAGTTTTATGTGGTTCATGGACACGAATAAGGTGGTAGCTGGCTCTTAAAAATAAGTATTTTCCAATACAAAATAGTTCTTGGTAGCGTCTAACGTGGGATTCCTTTCTGAGGCAGAGTGCGGGTCCACAGACCAACACGCGACGCTGTTCACCACCAAAGTGGCCTTCCGAATATTGTATTGCGCATCCACGGTAGCTAGGTCGTACATGACTTTACCACAACCTCTGTCAATATTTTCTTCATTTCTCACGGTGTGTGTGCGCGCGCGCATTTTCTCATTTGTCTTTAAATTTTCTAGGAAGTGAGAAACTTATGCAAGAAAAGTCTTTGGAACAAGGAAACCTTCCGTACGTGCCAGGAATCAAACTACGGAGAGCCTGCTTTAGAAAAATTGAATGGAAAGTGGTTATCTTTCACCTAATTCGAACCTTCACTGTTAACTGAACAAGTGTTAGAGGAAACATTTTAAATTATTTCTTACGGTTTGGCAGTTACGAGTGTTCATTGGTAATGAAACCATTATTACGTAAGCAATACCGTCCATCGCTAATAAATCAACAACTATGGCATGCAGAACATTATTAAGAACATGTGCAGCATTGAACTGTTGCAGTTTAAAAACCAGTAGCATGCCGGGAATCGACATAAGGATTCACTTTTTCTTAGCCTTCAATCTTATGTTGTTTGGAGCTTTCGTCAAAGAAAATAGTCTAAACTCTAATTCTGAAGTGTGGCCCACATATAACTTATCAAGTGTGTTGCATACACTAATTACGCATTAACAAATGGATCCGAACAACTCTGAGCTAACTTTTCTCTGTATTTATTATTGGTTTCAGTACTATGAACAGTCGTAACTGTTAAACCGTCGTAAGAAATAATAAAAAAAAATGTTTCGTCTAACACTTGTTCAGTTTGCACTGAAAGTTCGAATTACGTGAACCTACTCTTCATTCAGTTATTCAAGGTGTCCTGAACGCTGCTGATCACTTCAGTCAAATTCGTCTTAAATAATTTCCGAGTTATGAACTTTTGTTAAGGACTGAATCATCATGCAATCTTATAGGTTTGTTAGTTACCGTTGTGACCTCACATCTTGGAATTTAAAGATTTAGTACACGTAGTTTTTCCGTGATGCACTATCGTTTGAGCTTGGTTTGATAGTCGGTTTCCACTGGCACGTACTGGCTCGAAACACTGTTAATACTTCGTGATAAAGGCACTTCTGAGCGAAAGGATAAATTATTTAATGTTCCGTATATCACTGAGGATGCGAACATTTAACTTCCAAATTAATGAGATCCATTTTTGTTCATAATTATACATAATGACAAATATTTAATGACGTTGTGATAAATTGTGTTGTTTATTTTTTGTTATAATTATAGTACGTAAAAATAGGCTGCTCTTTTGATCATGTTCATTTGTATACATTTATTTTTAAGTTTCAATTATAATTCCATGGACACTTGGGAGTACATTTTAACTAAGATGGTCTTCAAGGAGGAATTTTGTTATATATGTATGCATAATCCTAAAACCAGATAAATCTTTGTAAATACTAAATCATAAATTAAGACTTACACGAAAGTGGTGCTGACGCTTAGTCGACACTAAATATCTGTGAGCAAAAGTAGATTATTTTTCTAATGAATTTACTTTCAAATAATTTCATGACAAGTTTTAGTCGAATATTGCAGGACTAGAACCTACCACAAACTACATGTGAAATATGTTGTTGTTATTATTATTGTAGAATACGTAATTTATTGGCCCTGCTCCATTGTAAGCACCTTATGGCCGTTGTGCTCTTAAATGTTTCCTGTAATTTCGTCAATTTTTTATTTCCAGTTTTGGCCTTCGGATTCAATATACTACCTTATCTGACGTCAGTTTAGTATAGATGGCATTGAGTTAAAAAGATTACAACACACACAAAGGGCTTACAATGGACCAACTATTTTTAATTTAGCAATAAAAACCGATTACCTAAAGAGACTGTCTTCTGTCTCAGTCTTCTCCCACCTACGTGAGGTCGACTTTCTGATGAGTCTTCTCCACAAAGCCCTGTCCTAAATCTCTTCCCCTGACAAACCTTTTTCCCCGAGATCCTTCTTAACCCTATCCATCCATTTCCTCCTTGGCCTCCCTCTACCTCTCTTGCCATTACTCTTCTACCGAGCCGCCGTAGCTCAGTGGTAGAGCGTTAGCGTAGTCTTCGGGAGGTCGTGGGTTCGATTCCAGCGGCCGACCATCGTGACAGGTTTTTCCTCAGTCACACCAGGCAGATGCCGGGGTGGCACCTTCAATATAGGTCGTGGCCGACACCTTCCCAAATCCTTTCCTCTCCCCCTATGCCGGCCTGAGCCATAGATGTCTAAAGGCCATAAATAAAATTTAAAAAATCATCACTCCTCTGAATATCGCACTCACCTAAAGTAAATTTTGTGTGGATTTCCTTCTGTATTTGGCTTCATAAACATTCCTCTTGAGGGTCCGACAGTATTTAACCAACATCTTCAACCTTCAGATGTCTTGATAATGGCTTTCTCTACTTTTAACCTGTTGGAATAGTTCGTGATCGACACTTACAACGCCAACGTTATGGGGGGAAAGTGTAGATGCGAGTGTTAACAATCCTGAGAGATGTTCAGTAGAGATTTGCTAACAAGTACTTCATAGTTATCCCATCTGTAGTTACCAAGGATTCTGTTCAAGCACCTGCAGCAGCCTCTGTTCCTTTAAGCTACCCACGAATGCAAGAATAGATTCCGTTATTTATGGACCAATAAATATGCTCTCTTTGATCTTAACTAACTCTGGGGAAGCTGGAAACCTTGGCTGTTACGGTCCATGACTGACATTGCCTGATGAAACCCAGTTTGATGTGTTTCGTAGTAGACTTTACAAGCTAGGAATTAAAAACGCCCACTTTTATTTTCAACCAATAGTGCATTGACATAGCGGTATTTTATTAAATGTGTATGAAGTAGTAATGTTCTGTATTCACGTTGAGCTGTAATTACTTAGAATGATATATGTTTGTTACAAAACATGACAGCTAAAAGAGAAATTCTGACTTCAGATCTGAAATAAACGAATGAAAATCGTAAGAAAGCTGTTGTCACGTTAAAAATTCGTTGACCTTTATAAAACGGTCAATGACTTAATCGGCCTAAACAGTGCATGAATGGCGGCTAGCGACCTATTTATTTCTCCCGACAGTTGAACAGTTGGGTTTCCTCGAAAACATAGTTTCAAGGCCGTTTTTATAATAATTTAGTTTTGAATTCCAGGCGACCAAAATTTCATCTTATGACTTGTAATACCATTATGTATACAGGAAATACCTGAATCGTTTGAAAATTGACCTAATTTAGTGCTATACTATGGGCGCCTTGGGACGGAAAAGACGGTGGAGAATATGTGCAACGCTACCTCCACACGGCGCCTTTTACTTTTAAAGCAAGAAATATTGACAATTTTCAGTCCATCTGATATAGAGTATATTGTTTGATTTTTGGAACATGATTTCACCATAAATTGAGTTCTGTTTATAGCTTTAAGTATCGTGGGCTCAGGCGTTATTGCGTCTGTTGAAACATTTATTCTGTTCCTTACATTCCAGTCAGTGCAAGTATGTGTAGCGAGGTCGATACTTGACATTAATAAATCAGTGGTCATCTTTTGAAATTATAATCAAATTTTCGTGACGTTTGTTCTGAGAAAACTTCATTTTCGTTGTAATACATTATAAACATAGAGGAAATATGTTAATCATACATATATACCCAGGCCAGATCTTCCATTTTGAGCATTGCTCTGGGCAAACATTTGCCATAATTGTTAATACTCTGAGGTTGCATTTGTAGATGGTACTAAAAGTTGGTGGTACTTTTCTATTCATGAAAAATGCATTACCCTACAAGGAATCACCTACTGGTAATGCAGATGTACCTGTTGTTAAAACATAAAGGCTCAAACTAAGTGATACTTGGTACAGTAGAAGATGTACATTTTCTATTGACCACATGAGAAAAAGACAATTCGTGCCAGTATGTGGAATCTGTTTAGTAATTTCTAGATGTAAACACTTCCTATGGCATTTGTACCGTCTACATATATTTTTATACGATAAACATTTTTATGTACTGTTTTTTAGGAATTCTATGATTTATGTAGGTGTAAATGTGATGTAAGTTTGTATTTTTCTTACATTGTTATTTGTTTGCGTAAGTTGAATGTATATATATTTTGTTATAAAAACTGAAAGTTAAAAGAAATGAAAAGACCTTAGATACAGAATCTTTTATACAAAAATGTCCTTTAATAAAAGCAATAGAATTCTGCGTTGTAAATCATATTTTGGAATGTATTTCACAGTTTTATATAATCTCTGGGGCATTAAAAAAAAAATTACGATTATTTTGTGTTGTATGATGAAGGGAAAAGCTTGAATTTAAACTAAAAAAGGTCTGAATTTAAACTAAATTTGAAGTGTGTTTCTTTTTTTGAAGAATTTTGTGATACTTTACAATTATACATTTTTCACGAACTACAAAGTGTATTATAATTTTTCAACTTATAAAATGTATGAGTTTCATTTGCATTATAAAATGTACACTCAAACAGCCTTTTAATTGTGTATACATGATTTATTTTGTTTCGAAGTTACCAAGATAAATTAAATTATTACGTTCTGCTTTGCAGTAGCAATAAGTTTCAGAGATTAAATAAATAATTTCGTACACATTCCTGACTTTTATTTATTTGAAAAAGTGAAATTTGAATGAACAATTTGTAGTCAGCGATTTTTCCAGAATATCGAAATAGCTGTTGAAAGAAGATCCAGGGTGGAAGTGCTTGTGTAACATTGTTAACAGAAAACAAAAGACTGAATTAATTTTTTTCTTCAAAATTAAACAAGATAGAGCTGCAATTCTAATAATCACAAATTCTCCGATCCCTTTATAGCAGTTTAGCGTAGCCACGCAAGCACTTTTTTTTTAAATAGGCTGACAACTGCTGTGCTTAGGTTCGGGAAAACTCTCAGTACTTTTCTATTGTGTTGAATGATGTTTATGCTAAGTTTGGCGCAGCTAAGTATAATTGAATGGAAATAATTTCATATATTTTTTTAATGTTTGATACTGAACTACTGCACCAATTAAGACTGTTCCGGCAGTCCTGAGGTAGTTTAGTTAAGACCACGCACGTACCCAGAAGTTGGTTCGGGGGGGGGGGGGGGCCGGAGACGGGCCGGGGGGGAAATTTAAGCAAAGCGCATATGATACTAATTTCACAAAGAATCTTAATTTGGAGGGTCCGGACTGCCCCTTCCCGTGTACGTCCCTGGCCAAGGCCTTTCGAATGACACCTCGCGCATCTCTACTCCTCCTAGTTCCTGAGATCATTAAAAAGTCCTTGTAACACCTACTAGATCACATAAAATTTTAGTGCTATAACTGCACATAGACCGCTAAAGACTTTAATGGCAACTCCTATAACCGAATATATTTTACGTCATAACTTGGAAATAATTACAACCAAAACGGCTACTCTTTTATGCTCTTGGAATTTAGTCACAAGGTTGCCCACAATGGGGTTCAGTATGTTCGGACGCCACAATTAATTTTAAAATTGGACGCTGGCGTGTGAAACGTCTTTTGAATATTTCTGACACACACACACCGGATCCTATATTGGTGGATCATAAAGCCTTCTAACGTAAGGTGACCATTCTTCCTCGATTTCCAGAAAATGTAAAATAATAATAAAAATGCCTGAATCAGCAATAAAAACTTTGCTAGCAAAACCGAATTCCACACCGGACAATTACCGGCCACCAAATTCTCAGACATTCCCCACAGTAACCTAAAAATGGTTGTTGAACTACTGTTGTATCTTCCGGGCAGCAATCCCTATGACGAGATTACTTTCTTTCACGAACTACATATGGGCGGAGGAAAGGTTACAAAGAAAAATTTAGGCAATATTAGTAAAAGCAAGTTTTGATATGTAGTGTGAAACTTTTAGCGAAAAACTTTAATTGCACTGAATTGAATTTATTTATGGCCTTTAAGCCCCTATGACTCCCGGGACAAGGTAGGGTAAAGGAGTTGGCCAGGGCCTAAGTTGAAGGTACTATCCCAGAATATGTCTGGTGTGCCTAGGGAAAAGAAAAACAAATAGAACATTGAGTTGGTAACGATTAATTTCAGCGAGAAGTATTATCAGATGGATCGAGCATCATCTTAAATAAATTACTTAAACGTATTAAGTAAATCAGTACTTAAAAATTACCTTCTACTTATAAAAATAAGCGCCAATACAAAATTTATGCCAATTGGAGTACATTGGCTACATTCCAAATTTTACGCGTGCCCGAAAAAAGCACGGAAAAAATGACCACTTTCTGTAACACCAAGAGCATGGAAGAGTATCAGTTACGGTTGTCTATTTCTACGTGGAGCCCTCATACATAACAGGCTGAAGGGGTTTTCCATCAACATCTCTGGGGACCCACGTGCAAGTAAAGGATCTATACGTGATCTGTTAGGAGTTCCATGAACTTCTCAATGATTTATCGACCTACTTTTCCATTTTCGAAAATTGTTTCTGGAGTCCCAGGTGGGTAATCGCCAGACTGGATACCTATTTATTATTATTGTTACGAATAAGTACGAATACAGAAAACTCGATTTTACAATATCCTTGTAGCGAAGTGAAGCAACAGTAGAGTCAGATAATTTCTGGTTTTTCCCACTCAAAGTTAATGTCTTCTGATAAGACAAAAATCTGTTGGCGACGCAACACAATCATAAGAATGTGACAACCTGTAAACAAAAGAGCGCTGAACCAAAGTGAATCTATTTTTTGTTGGAAATGATGGTAACGCACATTTTGCCTGTTAGCTATTCTTACGTTAAAAGAGGAAATATGTAGACCTTGAGAGTGCTATGCATTATCTTATTAGGAACTTAAAAATCCATTAAGTTAAAATCGTTAAGCTTCGTGTGTGTGTTTTCAAAGCACATCATTCAAAATGTAGACGTTATTTTTTATGTGGCAGATACGGTATCCTATATTACAAGCAGTCCCTGTGTCTCAGGCGGTAGCGCGTCCGACTACGAATCGGGCGGCCCGGGTTCAAATTTCGGACAGGACACTTTTCTCGCAGTGTTCCCATACCTGGCGCTCTGACGTGCACTCAGGCTCATAAAATTAAGTACCGCAGTGTCCTTGGTATTCCTGGGCACCTTGAGAAGTAAAGACGGTCGAGTGTGGGACTGACCACCCAACCTCATTTCGTACCGTATGTCCGAGAATGTGGAGCGCTACTTCCACATCCCCTATACGCCATTCACTGCGCATCGCAGAGGATACCTTTATGTTACAATATAAATGAAAAACAAAAATGTTGAATTTCAATAAGTTAGTTTCACAAGTCATAGACCAGATGGCCGAGCGGTCTGCGGCGGTAGGCCATCGGCTCGAAGGTCCCGGCAGGCGCATGGGTGTGGATTTTAACAGCTAACGGCAAATCGTGACGGGCCGAAGTCCAAAGTTACTACACTGGCCTATATAAAAATAAAGTTTTTTATCATAGACCAGATTGATCAAAGTATTCAATAATGGGTAGTACGCA
>JAGDQP010020880.1:1752-15047 GCA_022664845.1 Lepisma saccharinum | reverse complement strand
TTTCATGAATTGTTATTAACGTCCTAAATGAGTTGGTGAGCTGCTAAGGACGAGACCTACTGTATTTGGTAGTGGGGTCCAAACCACTCCAGACAATGGACCCTAGCGGGAATTGAAACCATGACCACGCGCACAGGAAGCTAGTGCGCTGACGTCTCTGCCACTTCGAGGTCATGTACATTTTGTATTGGGATCGTTATATGAGAAGCGCATTGGAGCTGTCTTGCGAGGGTTTGCTTTCAATAAACAATTATTGCACCACTTTTCAACTGATGTATGGCATATTTTTAAAGAAGGTGCGCAGAAAACTGTAGTATCTTTACTTACCGACGTTTTAAACAGTCTTCAGATCCGACTAGAAACATTGTAAAGTAAACTCCGACGGTTCCGGAACGTGCCTCTTTCCATTTTCAAACAGAAAGCGTCGATAATAATTTTAGTTATGAAATATAATTAACAAAAATATAAAGAAAAAGATACAGCGTAAACAGAGAAAAGAACAGAGTCATGAGGAATTCGTTACTTCCTGATGGTCAGATCTAACAATGAAAGATCATACAACGTTTCGATTACTCGTCATTATCAAGTGCACTGATAACAGAACCACTTTAATTATTATTATTATTTCGAAAAGACCCCGCACAAAATCAATGGAAAAGGTTTTCGGTCCAGTAGTTCTTTCGGAGGGGAGTCTTAATGGGCAGAAGTCATAAAAACTGAATTCAGAGTTTGTGCAAAGCTAAACTTGTGTAAGTTTAAAATTACCTAAAACTGCCTATCATATTTTTGTAGGATAATTGCAGGCGTGAAACAGAAATACAGTGTTTATAAATAAACCGTTTCTGTGTCAAGAGTTGTAGTACTCGTTCAGAACGTACTGATCGTTTTACGAGTGCGTTTGTTGTGACAACGCTGGGATCACCACAACACTATACTGTTGTGTATAAGTAAGCTGGTTCGAAGGAGCGGTATGTCTAATGCAGAATATGACTGGAAAACTATTTCAAGTCTTTAAGGGACGAAATACTTGTTAATTGGCTACTTATTAAATAAAGTAACGTGGAAGATGTCAGAAACAGCAATGGTTCTAATCCTTAAGTCAGAATAAGATACATTCCAGTACTGTAGAACCATGAATCCTTACGATTGCCATAAACACCAATCCTAAAAACAAATTATTGTGCCAGCAGGATGTTTTTTCTTGGGTGCTCTCGATCTCTGTTAGAATGGAATGTTTCCTTCTTCAAATGACACGTTCAATTCGTAAATAGTGATTCGCTTCAGCTAATCCAGAAATCTGAAATCTAAGACTTCCTTTACCTTGAATATTCCAACTACACACCTGTTTTACTCGCCATTTGCTATGTTGCTTAACACGAGAAATGACAAAGTAATTGCATAGACCTCATAATAGACAGACTTAACACGCTTCCCCTTTCTGGCTGCGCTAAAAATAATGGCTTTTTGTTCAAAGCACGTGATTTTGAATCCACCCGCTAGGTAGCTCTGCCATAGACGTCATATTAGGTCTATGGTAATTGTCATGATGCCACTCTTGAGATATACACCTGCTTACATTGTATTTCTACATAAAAGCCTTCGCTCTAATTTTCTATTAGAAATCACTTACATGTTTTAAATTGTGTAAATTTTTTAATTGCACATTGTTCTATTTTATTGCTATAATAAATGTAATAGTCCTAATAGCAAGAAATGTGTTTAGTAGTACTTCAAAAACATTTAGAGAATGCATCTTGCTTAAAAAAACAACTTATAAACTGAAAACTACAATGAAAATAGTTTTCATATATTAGTGTATATGGTTTTTGTCTAACTGTTCGTTAAAAGCTTTTGATTTAAGCGAAAATTTAAAATATTGCCGCTGATTTTACAATACCGCCTAACAGCCATTTTGGGCGAAAATTACTTTCTTTTTTCTTCTTTTTGCATGTTTCGACTCGCATTCGATCAAGGCAGCTACCTCCGAAGTAGTTCTTCGTCTCTAGAGCAGATAGTGGTGGTGGAATATCGACAAAAGTAATCCTGCATATGTCGGACTTCAATACAAATTTAGTGCACTTTTTCCTTCAGTAAAATTTACATTTTGCGACTTTAGGCGGTATTGCAAAATCTGCGACGTTAAATCAGGAAAGAAAGGCGTTTAAGAAGTTGTTTTGTGACGTACCACCATTAACTTCTGGTTGTCATGTTGAACTAGTATATAATTACGCTTTCATTTATTTATTTATGGATTGACAGCTTGTTTGATTCAACTGATCACCTACTAAACGAATGTATGGTTTGTCCTGCGGAGAAATTGTGGATACAATAGAACACTCGCAAGTTTGCTCATGTACAATCACGGAAAAAAGGATTTCGGGAACATAGCATTTAGTTCAGTTTATTCAACTTGAACCTGAGAATTAGAAGCGCGTAAGTCACAAATCCTTGTTTCCAGAAAACAGAAGAAACTAGTTCTTTCATACAGAAACGAAATGAACAAACTACATAACACACTTATTTAGTTACACTGTAACATGTTTACAACCAGAATGGAGCAAACATTATTTGAGGCCTTCCGACTGCTGTACAAAACCATTAGTTATGTTCAAATTTCACCGAAAAGTTATATGTATGAATGAATATTGAAATAAGCCGTGTCATTTCTAGCGTTAATGATTACATGCCGAAAGATGTTAACTTCCAGTCGTACATTGTATGTAGCAACAAAGATTGTGCTGAAGAACTTTTGCTTTACGGTTGGACGCAAATCTAAGGAAGTAATTCAATGTATACAACTGAACTGGAAAAGTAGAGAAAAACAGTTCCCTACAACATTTTCGTTGCATGCGATTTGCATTTAATAAGATCATTTCTTTCTTCTCTGCCATGGACTTGATACGTTCTTTTTTTCCCTCTCGCCATTTTATACATCTATGAAACTTTATACTAATGAGTTTCTCAGTATCTTAAAATACAACCAGTCTTTCTCCATGCCCGTTCGAAAAGAGATACCACGCACGGTACTATTCCGACATCTACCTAGGGTTGCCACCTGACGTATTTTACGTAAAAATTATGAGTATTATACGCGTACCCTATTATCAGTAGAAAATTCACATACATGTTTTCAACATATACATAATTTTAATAAACCATTATGGACTCTTTACCAAATGTTTGCTATGCAAACTGGCGAGCATGCTGTTCACATGCCCAGGCCCCAACATGGCGACGTATAATACTCGCAAAGAACTTTGGCAAAGTTTATTTTCTATGGTCCATTTTAGTAACTTCCGACTTCGGCCCGTCACGATTAAATGAATGCAACTCTTCTTAAAATCCACAAACATGAAATAACGCCTCAGACCGCACGATTACTTTCGTCAGAGTATAACACGTATGCCTTCTAGTTTATCTAGTTGATAATAGATATTAACGGAAACTATGGTTAAAAAGATTAAATAGACCTACCCATTTTCCGCTCGCCAGTGTTTTTAGAGCGTGAGCTGGACGTTTTAAATTGTGCGGGTCGTCATATAGCGGTACAGGGCCGAACAAGTTACTTTTACTTTAGGATATTTCAGATTTGTCCCGTATTTTTTGTCGATCGTCTCGTAATTTATTCATCAAAACGTGGCAACCCTGACCTACCTATGTCGGCATGAGCTATAGATGCCTAAAGGTCATACATAAATTGAACTATCCACATGTTAGGAATACTAGCGCGAGCAGGATTTGAATCTGAAACGTTCTCTGCTGGACTGGATTACAGCAAAAACCTTTTAACAGAGTACGCAAATAAAATAGTTTGTGTCAAACTTGCACTCTACTGTGTAGTCATTTACTGAACGTTTTACAATTATTTTTTTTTTTTTTTAACTTTCTCTGGTTTTTCAGACTAATATTACATTTCCCGATTGCAGTAGATAGTATAAGCCTAATTTTGCCTTCTAGACGCAACGGTGGGGTAACTTTATGAAATAGCTTTCGTTAGGTTAAAAGTAAGACGTGGCCGAAACATCACGTTGTACATAAATTCCTGCAATTATGTGCAAACACCCTTCTCTGAGCCATAACCAAGGTCTATCACCCTCGCAGGCAACAAACTCTCTTCCTTCGTCAAGCCCACTCTGCATAGTCTTGTTTCATAAATCTTCTCAAGGTGACTGTGACAAGCGAAGTGAAAACATAATACAAGGAAGTAGCCAGTGGAAAGTTACCAGTTTTCAAGGCCATCAGACACGCAATTTTGCTAATGCTTACAACTACAACAATGTCAAATGCACTAAGAAACAAAAGTATTCCCTCTAGGAAAATGTCCTAATTTAAATTGGACTTATTCTTTAGACAGTGATAATTACCGTCTGGGAATTCTAGGAATGACATTTTGTAAGCAGATGAACTATTCTTACCTCGCCAGAAAGGAACTGATGAAAGTTCCCGTCCTGGGCCAGCTCTCGCGGAGGCTAACGAGACAGACATTACGGAGAAAACTGAGAGTATTTTTAATGGCGTTCCGCGAATCAAGTGTTGGCTCTCTCCTGCTCCATCATCTTCGCTCATCAGAATTATTAGCAACTGCGTTTACCCTTCAGTAAGATCCCTTTTATGCATGGCGTTTCGTGTCGCGCAACAAGAAGGCAGGCTGCCACAAGTTTTCTTTTGTACGTTTTCATGCACGTACTTCGTGTCGAGGGTGTAGGTGGAAAAAGAAAGAACGATAGTGTAGTTAGGTGTTACCAGAGCCGCCTTTGCATGAGAAAACCACTTGGAGGGAAACTTCTGAGTAATTGCAATCAAGAAAGAATTCCTGGCAACACTTCGGCTGAAAAACACAGATTCAGTGGTTCCATAAATATAGCTATTGAAACGACTCTTTCGCTGCTCGCATTCTCTAGAACAAGATGGTGTTTTTCAGAACGCAGGGGCAGAAAACGGCGACGCACTTACATACACACACTTGCATCCATTGTTTTACAGAACGGGCTGTTTGTGCTGCCTTCTTGCCGCGCCGGAGAGAATAAAAGGGATCTAAAACTGACAAAAACAACACCATTATGTCTAGAGACTGTAGTACAACGTAATTCTAGATACCAACAGTGTTTTCGGACAAAAACTGGTGGTCATTGTTCGGTAGGTGGTGTAGTTGGCTTAAAGAATTTTCTAATACATTGGTGTTATGAGGATATAATTACACTCCACAATATAAACAAATTGTTATGAGTGGCCACTCAAAGGGGATTTGCTGGATATCCATAATGCAACACATGTCGAAACTGTTCAACCGAATCGAAACAACTATGTCTGTTTTTTTTTTTTTGTTGTTTTTTTAATTAATCTCTTGCATTAATTCTCAAAATTAAGGAATTTTATTTTAATACATACACAACATAATATATAATCCAACAACATGTAAACTCTCTTATAGCTGTCCCTCAACATGTTCTCCAACATGCAAGCTCTGTTTTAACTGAGAAATAAAAAAAACTCAACCCATATACGCCTAATAATTTAAAATCCTTCGAAATTTCGTTTAGTCCATTGAATTTTTTTCATGTAACAGAGGATAAGGAAAACTGCTTACAGTAAAATAGGTAACTGTTCTGTAGTTTGAAATAAAGCTTTCTCATTGTTTCCATGTTTACAGGTTTTTTATGGCAGTTTACAACCGAGGTTCTCGAGAATAGGAATATAATGATGGCAGATACGAAGGTTTAGATGCGAGTTCTTATTTTTCGTAATGTAAACTTCAAAATATTTAATTTTTTATACTGTCAACACGTGTTCCCCATTAATCTAATTGATGTGCTCGACATATCGTCTAGAGTAGATCCTATATGAAATATACGAATTCCGAAAGCCTCGGTTGCAAATATTTAAACAGTGAAACAATAAAAAGTCTATTTCAAACTAGATTAATCAATACATCTGTCTCCACGTTGACATTTCCAAATTATGTTCACTGGATTCTGGTTCATGGTCTCTGCTCGAACACATCATGAAACACAATCCTTAACAAACAGTAGCATGAAAATGTTCAACATATAATCACACACATACATAAGTGGTTGTTTCCACATTGAAAAAGTATGACTCTACAACAAAGAAAATTACATTTTATTTTTTTATTTAAATTCTCAATTATGTGTACATTATATATACAATGAAAGTACGTGAAGCTTATTTATTGCGAAACAAACAGAAAAAAAAAAAATCCTCTGTGACTGTAACAAAGCTATCTGAACCAAACCCACAAACTTGTGATACGCAATAAAGAAAATACTGGAATTTAAGTAAAATTTAACCATAATACTATTACTACCATTCAGCTGTTAATTATATATATACTTTTTTTTTTTTTTTACATTATAAACAACAGATTTCTCTTTGTGGTGGCATCCTATGGATACTGTCGTACCATTAGCATTCGGAGTCCAAAAGGAATGATGTCAAAGAAAAAGAGTTATATACCATACACATTTTCATCACTGTAAGCGATGTAGAGGAAGAAATCCTCTTCATGGTGCTCCTGCAATGAATCAAACAGATCATTTACACCTTTTGTAAGGAAATATAGCACAAACTGAGAGTTAAAAAGAAAGCTTTCACGAAATTAAAACGTAGCTCTGGACTTGTAAGGCACCCTTTAGCCCGAGATGCAACGAAAAACCAAGCGTGTCCTATTAGTGTAGTGTACCTGAAATAATGGTGCAAATCTTAGGTGATTATTTACATTAAAAAAAAAACGAAAAAAATCCTTTGAAGAAATTCCGACAAGTAATGACGTAAGCGGTGTCGGTTTAGCAAATAGTAGTACCCACCACCATATCTATTTAAGATGTTTATGATTGGTGAATACAGCTTGGAGGAGATTTCTGTGCTTGCCCTATTAAACCATTTGATTCCTCGACAATGAAATTCTTAGACTGAAAACCTATCTGATGTGGCAATTATCCAACAAAAATATTGCTTAAATAGATGTATCGGGTACATACTTCCGAGTGTGATTTGCTAAGCTAACACCGCTTAAGTTTGCACCAATATTTCGGGGACACCCTGCGTACAACTTAAAAATACGAAGGACTGTAAGCGTATTGGTTAACTTGAAATATAGGGTTATGTGATTGACGAGTGTAATCTGGCACATATGCTATTTTCACTTGTGTTCGACACGCGTCTATGGTCTAAACCCATCAGAAGCCTGAGATGTACCGTTCCTTGGCAAACCCCTCTGAGAAAGGGCATGGAGAAGCTAGCGGCGAGGGATAAGTTGAGATACCATCTTGGCATCTGCCTTAAGAATCAGGAAAGTCCTGGAAAAGCTCAAGGAGAATAACCGGAAGCAGGATCCTCAAACCCGCATCCTCTCCAGTGCTGATTCGAAGTCCGCGACGTGAATCACTGAACCACGGAGGATGGGCGGCAGATATGCTGTGTTCCCCAGTCTGCGAGAATGTGTATCGTTGCTGCAAGTCGTGGAGTTGAAGTTGCACATGGACAAAGCGCAACTGACAATTCCTTCATGAATTTAAACTGAAACACACATCGCTGATAATGTTAGTACAACTTTTGGGGAAGAAAACGCTATAAATGCCTCCTATAAGATGGTAGTTTGCAAAATTTCGTACACACAACACTTTCAGCTGTATCCGTCGAACGTCCGAATCATCGTGCAGGTAATTTAAGTACATAAGTTTTCTTGGCCAGCAAATTGGTGACTCACGAAGAATGAATACTTGTGCAGTCCGCTTAAATGGTATATGGTAACATGTTTCGAACAGGAATGGCAGAAAGCTCTCGTTTAGCTTGATGAATTTGAGTTTTAAGGTCTTTAGGCAACTTTGGCTCAGGTCGGATTGATGATGATCGGATGATTGGTGCAATACAGAAAGTGGGAGGAAACGGAAGAACCCCTAGAAAACCTCGTTCAGCTTGCTAAAAGAAAGCAGTTAAGAGTTTTAACCTGAATTTAAATTTTAAAACCTTTAGGCAACATTAGGTATAGTGAGCCCACCGCGGCTTAATGCACTTACCAGATGCCGAATATAAAGTAAAATTTAGAACTGGGAATATTCATGAATATTTACAAAGCCCGAGCTGATGACAAAGGTTATTCAATTCCACTGCTCGCGCAACACCCGTGAGGCCTAGTTCGGTATATTTACATGAACAATGCAGACTAAGAATGGAACTCATAGAAACAACAACACATTAACGAGCATTTCTTATTGCTCGAGTTGTCTACGTAAAGACAAAGCACAATAGTGAGTCTTCATTTTTGCCTCAACGACGTCAGAAACTCTTTACCTGTTCCTCCAGCAACACCTTTCCGCTCCCCATTGCTTTCTGGCCTTCACCTAAAGTTCTATGTTGTGTTAACTTTTACCATCAAAATGTAGTCGTGGAAACGAGCAAGTATCCTCACCACGAATGTTTCGCATCCTTTAATTTACCTACAAACACACAAATGAAAGCATTCTCTACAAACAGACGAGAAAACACGTGCTAAGGTTATTACCTGATAGAGGGAGCCCATAGTTGCACTGGTGGGAGGTATCACATTGTTCACAAAGAAGAAAAGAGCATCTTCAGGTCTCAGATGAATTCTTTTCCTGATGAGGAAGTAGAACTGTCCTACAGTCAGATCGGATGGTACCAGGTACTTTTTCTTATCCAAATCGCCAATTCTAGCTTTAGGAGCTTTCTCAACGATCACCTGGAACAAAACAAAATTAAAAATTCAGAGAAAAAAAAAATCGTCTTGCAAATTATTAAACCCACATACTTCTAGATACCCATCACTAGCTCCTACCAGATGCTTAAGTTCCGAGCCAATTTTGCTACCAACATAGTGAAGGTTAAACATACAATATCTTCTAAGGAAATGCATAAAACAATCAACATACGAGAGATGAAACTGCCTAAAACATTTTCCGCACAGAACAATCCGAAAAAAAAAAGTGTTAATATCAAAGAGTAACATCGGCCTCATTAAATATAAACATAAATGGGACAAGTTAAAAGCCTAAAAAGCAGCCTAGAGTGAACCAATAGTTAAACAGACATTTTTTTTTAAAGTTATCATTTCAAGCACACTGATTCGATGGTGTCAGTGTCCCATTACATCGTGATAGGAAAAGCTCCGGTCTCATTTACCACGATCTACGATATGAAATAAAGGGTACACGGAAGAACGATCACAGTTCATTTTTGAAAGCTGTGGAGCAATCCATTTTATAAGTGTAAACACTTGAATTTGTGGCCTTTAAACATCACTGAATCAGGCCAAAAATAAATTTAAATTCGGTGCTTACTCTTTAAAATGTCTGCTTTCTTATATATTTCAAAAATGGACTTTATGATTATTCTTCCCGCATACACTTCAAATATCTACCACGCAATTTAACCAGGGTAAGTAAAAAAAGATTCTACTGTAAGTTTAAAACTTGAAATGTGCGAAAGTATCTTCATCACTATGATCATTCATCGAACTACAGCCATGCTATTGCACCGTCAACCCTCAGTCAGCCACAATCCCACGACGGTATCACTTAACCAGTTTGAAGACCCGAATGTCTCTGTTTAGACTCTTTCAATCACTGCAACAATACACAATGTGAAAGCAGAAATTCAATTCAAGATAGAAGCCGAGGTTGGAAGGCACTGTCGATTGACATCTTGTTCTGGTGAGAGGAACACTCAAAGGAAAAGAAAAATACCTTTATACGAGAAATAATCTCAATTATAATCCAAGACGAATTTAACATCTGACATGCCTAACTATCTTATAGGAGTGCATCTACTTCACTACTTCCACTACGAACGACTTCGCACCGATCCTGACAAAAGTCGATACTTATAAAATGGAAGAGTTAAGATCAAAAAAAAAAAGAAAGAAAGAGGACAGATTACGTTAGAATTCGCAAGACAAAATTACTCATGCGCTTAGAAATAATTATTTTCGCAGGGCCCTTGTCCGCACGGAAAAAAAAAATCTTTTACTATGCGCATAGAGTGGAACAGTTATCTTCATCCATAACTTACAACGATTAATAATCACCTTACTTTTGCCACAATCAATTACCATGTGGCTACAATTGTACTAGTTCTACACCTGAGAGCTAGAACCGCGTAAGTCCACTTTTGGCCAAAACGTGATTAAAGCAGTTTTGTTCAGGATTCAGAGGGCCTCAGATACGGATTGCTCATTTCCAGTTGTAATGTTCATAATGTAGATAAGTAAGCTTATTATGTAGTTTGTCCATTTAATTTTTATATGAAAGGAAGTTGTTTTATTCATTTTTTCTCGAAAATAATGATTTGTGACTTACACGTTTAGAACTCTCAGGTACAGATCTTATTATTAATGATTTTGACAACAAAGGCACACAGGGATTGGACACGATCTTTAGCTATAATGAATCGTTCCTTCGGAGTTAAAAACAAACGGGAAACAGTTTCGTTGGCCAGATTCTTTTATAAACATGGACTATCTAAACAAAAATTTCACATTTTAGTGACCAAAGAAGATGAGGGATTATGTCCCTCGGCGATCCTCTTCCAAGGATAAGGATGGAGGAAATAAAGATTTTTTCAGTATTAAGACAGTAATACACGGATGATGGCAGAAACGACAGTAATGCTACTTCTGTTACTTGGTTTTGAGTTTCAAATCATGCTACCTCCCTTATTTGGTATGCGTGATCAAAGAGTCACCTGAGTGCAAGGACATATGTGTTCCCTTGCACTTATATAACTCATTATTTTATATCATATTCTGATTTCTACGCATCCAAAATAAGGAAAGCAACATTTGAAATATATATTCAACTCTGCATAACAGACGTAATAAATAAAGAGAATTATCGGATTGACATATCAGTAGCATATCCATAGCGACTCCTTCCGTAATGACTGTGCCTGTAGTATTCATTTTAGTACAAAGGGGAACGCTCACTCCGGGAGGAGACGCTAGATGACAAAAACTATCTGTCTGAAGAAAAAGTAACTTGGGCAGGGTTCTAAAAAGCCATGGGGACTGAAATAACGAGTCTGGCGCCTAGCCTTTTCGACGTTAGTATTTCCATTATTTACTTCCCAGCAGTTCTGATTTTTATGTGCTTGGATGGATTAAAAACAAATTAAAATAAGTTCGTCATAAAGTTCAAAGTTCCCAATTTCCCTTGAACTTCAAATATATTTAATTCCGTTGAGTTACGAGTGTAGTCCGTTTACATCCTTTGTATACCCAAACGTCAACGGGAGAGTTACAGAACAGCCGTGTGCGTTGAAAAACTTCATTTACATTGCCTTAGTGTTGTAATCTTTGAGGGATAGCCTGTGCACTAAGTGTAAGCTCGTACTTTTTACACAAGTATCTATATAGTTTTAAGACTAAAACATGTACGCCTATGTATCAAATTGTATTTGTATTTTTGTGGTGCCTGTTTTTTCAGAACTGACGCCTAGGTCAGAAGAAAATTTTTCTAGCCCTGAATGGAAATGTGCCCTTTCTCCATTGAGTACCTCAATTTTACTCGTACCCAAATCTAGTGTCAATCATACAACTGCAAACAGTACATGGACTCTCCTTGAGCCGAAACCTACTTTACTACACAGTATCGGCATTAAAAAGGCACGGTTCTACTTCGTTAGACACTATTCTGAAACAATGTCCATCAACAAAAAATATGTGGGCTCTTAATAAAAGGATGGAAACGCAATTTAGGCATCCAAACAAAATTAGGCTCAAGTACAATATAGCGAATCGGTTAACTTGAGATGCATGAGCGTGAATTACCTGTGATACAATCATTGGTATTTAGGGATGTGTGATATCTGCCACTCTTTGGGGTATAGGTATCGGCAATTGGACACCCAACAGTGACACTCATCTTTCATGGATCTCCTTACACTTAAAATTGGTCTAAATGATTATCGATTTCTTTATGCATATGTATGCTTTGATTTGCACTACTCAACTGATCTTTTTAGTCCCTCCATGCCAAGATAGTAGCTCATGTTAGAAAGAATAATAAAGCACACGAAGTATAAAACGCGATGCGTATAATGGGTGCAGTTCCGAATGTGGCGGTGCCTTTCTGCAAAATTTACAGGACGAATGAGATATGTGTGATTTGGAAATATAACTAGCGTTAAACGAAGTGAAAGCGAGGCGTAAGTGTTTGTCAGCGACAACAATTGGTGTGAAGTAGGAACTATATTCTTACGACTTAGGACGAAGGGTGCGTGAGAGTGATGTGCATTGAGTTTAATTTAAAAAAAAAAAAAAAACACCGAACCTGACTTTACCTAACCTCTCATTGCTCGCTTGAGATAGTGCCCGTGTTTTGTAGCAAAATACGCGTCACTCAAAACACGAAGTGTCACAATTAGTATTCCTCCACATGGCGCCATCTTAGTCAATTACAGTGCGTACCTAACGAAAGAATAAAATCTGGATTTCTTTAAACACTTTTTGGGTTGCTGGCTGTCGCTAGATGTTTATAGAAATGCTTTTAACCGAAAACAGATTAAAAAGATAATACCGTCAGGTGAAGTGACACAATTTAAAAAAAAAAAAAAAAATCTCATGATTACAAATGTCCAACAAATAACTTAACAATATGTTGAGAATACATCTGAAAACCAAGTATCAATCCTCTAGGTTCATTTACACGTTACGCTCATATGGATTTAGAGCGACTACGGGTTTTTTTTTTTTTTTGGGGGGGGGGGGGATAAAAAATTGCTTTTACAATTTTTTTTTTTAACTTTTCTACTTGCTCCTTTTGTTTTTTCTGAAAAGCAACGACTGTCCTATCGTCAGCACTAACTTGTTTTCGTATATCTTCCGTAGTTACGTCACTATAGGCACTTAACATTTTCCCAAGTTTTGTTCATCTTAACCCCATCTGACGGTAATTGAAAAGTTTTGAATAAAGCAATAAAAAGTCGATGTTCGAAGCATCACCAAGCACGGAACCGCATCCGGTATGATTAAAAAAAATTCGCAACCCGACTTCAACTAAACCGTCTTCGCTCACTCTACATCATATCCCTGACTTTGTAGCGAAATACAGGCCATTCACTATACGAAGTCACGCCAATTAGTTCTCTTCACCCTGCCATACTTCCACGTTGATCATCTGGCTGAGTATTTAACGAAAAAAAGATAATTTTCTGGACTTGATTATCGCTAGGTGCTTATAGAAGTTCATCTGTGACTAATTTGCAACGCAATAAGTGGTACGAAGTGTACATACGGCAAATAGCTGGCTGCTACAAACTGC
>JAGDQP010020879.1:17607-32564 GCA_022664845.1 Lepisma saccharinum | reverse complement strand
TTTCTATTTATGTTTGTAGAACACAAGATCGCCGTAATGTGTGATCGTTTTCTTGGGTATCTCCGATGATTAACTATACTGTATTCGTAAAAGTTTAATTCGGATATATTAATTAATTTTAAAGTTATCTAGATGAACATTTACTTTTGGGACACCCTGCATGTGCAATTTGACGCCTATCTATAGCATAAGGGATATAACAGAAGTAAAACATAAGCTTTGTGAAGGAAACATGAAATTTAATATATTCGATTCATTTGCAATGGGTTAATTGAAATTACACTTTTTAAAACTCTTTAATTGAAATTACACTTTTTAAAACTATCTGGTTCCATCTTATAGCTTACGAATATTCCTTTTATTTGCGATTGGAAATATCACATGCTGGTGATAATATTCTAACGTATAACCCTGACTCGTAGAACGGGTAGATACAATGCAAGAATTAAAAGTTGTAGAATATTCTTATTAATTATAACTGAATAACCGCTGAATAATGGGGCAAGAGTGTGTGTGTGTGTGTATAATAATAGATCACTCCCACTGTCGTTGGAATGATTTGTATTTACCTCTTTCTTTTTGAGTGACTTAGATTTAAAAAGGATATATCTTCTTTAATGGAATCACTACGTAAAGCGAAGATTTAAATTTAAATTTCAGTTCCTACGAGATTTTTCATCAAAATCGGTTTCATAATATTAAATTTTCTTGAGAACTTCAATCATATGACTTTTTAAAGATGAGTAGGTGTATATGTAAATATGTAATAGTTCAAATATTGATTATCTATCATAATTTAGAATACGACATCAAACCAAACTTTATAATGTGTTGAAATCTGTCGATGCAGACCAAATTGGATGAACGGTATACTTTAATTCACCTGAATAAATTGTCCCGAACAAAATAAAACATAGGGAAGATATTCAAATTAATAAAAACTGTGATTGCATACTAAGGAGATTTGACCTTTTAATCTTTACTTGACCGAAACAAAAGTGCAATTATCCATTATCATGTGGAATTATTACCCCTTTGAAATAGCAATACAGGTACTGAACTGAACCTAAATTGTGATAAGTTGAAAATTAAGAGAAAAATAAAAATTTTAATATAGCAAATGCGAAACTTTAATATTATAATCTTTCATCTCCTTTAAGTTGGTTATTGTGCGTAACCTTCTGTGGTGGATAACATTTTTAACACGAAAAACATTTAACTAAAATTGATGGCCATGAGCCTATCTAAACAGCTCTTGTCCAATAATAATAATGTATTACAAACACAAGAGGTCATTCTCCTCCTCCATCATTCAACGTGTCAGGTTTCTGGGTAAGTTGGCCTGTGAGATCCTCTGACATCTATTGATTCTCTTTTCATTATTTTTCCTCTCGCTCAAATCCTTGCTGGAGAACGATGTGGTGTTTTGTTTCTCTTACTCGTAGCGTGGTGGATTACAGTTTCGTTGTGTTTTGTTCCTATAAAAAATGTTATGAAAATGATTTGTTTTCCAAACTTTCATTCTTCACCTAAAACAAAGAAAGGGGTTATTTTTCAAAATGTAATTTTGTTTGAAAATTGCTTGTTCCGTCCAGCTTCCCTTTCCTATGTAAACAAAACCATATTAATTTCATATTGATATTCAAACAAATTCTTATAAAATCACAAAGAGAGAGAGAGAGAGAGAGAGAGAGAGAGAGAGAGATGTATTAACGGATAGAAGTAAGAAACTTAAAGAATAGGGTCAATTTTGTTTTCTAAATGAAATTAAAGATTACGTGCGTTGATGATTGAACTCATAGACTATCTAGATTATTTTATTCCTAGCTTCAAAAGGAAAATTGTAAGGAGAGTTTTATTTCAAACAACAATCTCAATTTCATCTGAGTGAGAGAAATAGTATGAAACGGAATTTGAGATGACAAAATCGCCACCACAAACTCTGAAATTTCAATTTTTAGTCCTTTGGATTCCATCACTTCACTACAGAACATCGCTCTGCGGTTTATATTGTATAGACACGCTCTCCTTGTATAGCAATCCTTTTGCTACGAATGAGATATTAGCTTGAGTAAATATCTCATGTAGTGACAGTGTTAATGATTTGTAAATACCCAAAGATATTGGTTGCTGCCGTGACGGATAATCGAACCATGATGCCGTGTTTGTTTGTCGAGTACGAAGCTACTACAAGTACACTTAACCTTCCGTATATTAAAATAGTATGAATTAGTTGAATGTTTGGACTGGATTGAAAAGAGAACGGGAACTATACTGTACTTTGAGTAGGGTTTCGTAAAGTGTGTTCCGCGAGGCGTGTGCATGTGTTCTGTGGTGCTCTAAGTAGCCCTGCTGGCATTACGATATAAGGGTTTCTAGTTTATGTCGATGAAGCATAAATTAACGTTGTTCTTAGGACTTGCTACCCTTCTACCAAGAAACAAATTTGATTGAAATTAAGATTCGTACTTAATTCAGGTCCATCAAAGCTACAAACTACAGAGAAGTGTACAAACAATTTAAAGGGAACATGAAGGGCACAAACTAAACAATGTTGTAATGTCCAGTCCAGTATAGTTTACCGTATTTAACTAAGAAAGAACTTATGCGTGTTTAAAGTTATATAGTAAATAATGTTTAATACAATTTTAATTCGTTCGTGCACATATAAATGAAAAAAAAAATCGAAATATAAAATCTTACAGTACTATATTTCAAAATCAAGTCTTTATTTGTACAGTTCTGTACTGTATTTTCTTATTTTGCGTATGAGTACTCGCTTCATACGTTAAAATTGAACAAGTTAAAACTTAAGTTATTATAATTACTGTCTTATATTTTTACTCAATATTGCAAGAATGTTTCAAACAATTCATTCATAAGAGTATAAATCTACAAACTGCTACAATCAAAATATTTTTTTACTGCGTGGGATTCCGTTCATCCGGAAATTCGGTTAATCGCGATTCCCTTAATCGGCACTCTGGTGTACTTGACATCCATATTTCCACATCGTGTTATACAGTTGGATTGCATATCGTTATACTGTTATATCAAAATACTCAAGATAATATATTTCTCATATCAAATAAACTTTGGAATTCGAATATCATTAATATCGATGAATCGTTGGAAATCTAATACACAATTATATAACAAATGCTGAAATCATCGATTCTCAATCGATTTTCGGTGGTTTCTTCCTCAGTATCAATATTTTAATATAACCAGATATCAGTGCTCTTAGCGATACATCGAAAAATATACAATTCTAGATGCAATTGAAGATATTGATAAAAAGAGAGAAACGACCACTTTACCAGATACGAGTTATTCAGCAATTCAAATTAATCGAAGCTAAGAAATTTTCTTATGTTTATTAACTATTTTATATGCCAACAGAAATGCAATTCAACCGTACATTTCAGACAATGTAAGGTACGACATTAAACAAAAATACTGGAAGCCAATAGATCCTAATCCGTTGGCATATCTGACGAATGGATATTCTTCTTGGGAGAGGGTAAGGAAAGATAGTGACAAGTGTCTTGTCTAGGTACTATTCTGCCATCTTGCCGAAACTCACAGAAGCGAGAGAAAGAGAGAGAGAGAGAGAGAGAGAGAGAGAAATCTGTCAGGATGGCAGGCAGCAAAACTCGAGCCAATGTACCTTCCTACTACAAATGCAAAGAGAGCATTACTGCTGGTGATCATGATGATATTAATGATAAAGTTTCTATTGGAACAGAGAAAGGACATATACCGACATCTTATACTTTCAGTACCTTTCCTTAAAATGTAAATAACTAAACTTTTTGTTATAGAAAAATATTTTCTTTGAGAATGAGTAGAAAATAGGATACTATTGATGTACAAACAAGAAAGGATTTAGGTTAGTCTATGCACATGTGATCACCGCCTCACAATTTCTCGTTTAAACATAGCTGAAAGGCAGATAAAGAAAAAAATATATACTCTGTCTTGTCAGAGATTTCAAACCCAAGTAAAACATCGTTTCACTTCACGAACACGAGTTTCATTTTTCGCTGACGTTCGTGCCTCGGGCTCTGTAGATACCATCTCCTGGATACTTCTTGGAAACATGAAGAAAATATACAGAAGCTACGCATGTATTGATCACTAAGAAGAAACTTTAACAACAAATATTTAAAGAAAAAGTCGAGAAGAGTTTCCAGATTATAGTAAATATTTAACATTCATGTATCTAGTACAAGTTAAAGTAACATAAAGGAAATCTTAGAGTGGAGAGGTCCATGCGGTGTACACAAAACCTCTTGGAAAATGCAAAATTATTAAGTTTTTCTAACAGGAATTTACTCAAACTACAGGGTTCGTTGAATACTTGAGCAGATGAGGTGTGTGTGCTTCATAGCTCCCTTGCAACTAATGTACATGCTTTATCTTTCCAAGTGCATGATAGCTGATTATAATAACTTGACGTATTAGATGAAAAGGAGATCTCTGATTGACGTCTTTGCAATACACTGATTTGGAGATTGCGACGTTTCAGGAAGTTTCCAGATTATTTGTGCACAAAGTGTGAAACGAGTTGGAAACTTCGAGGAGGAATGTGGCTTCTGTATCAAAACGAAAACTCTATGATTAATCTTCGTACATTATCAGAACACCCGGGTTTATACAGCAGGTGCAAAAACATTATTGATGATAACACCCGAAACTCCATGACGACCATCGCGATGGATCTCCAAGATTTTAGGGCACCATCAAACGTGTGGTGCACGAGGACCTGCAGTACAAGTCATATTCATGAGAAGAATTCAAGTTTACGAGAACATAGGAAACTTGACTGCTTCGTGAAAAGCGGCTACGCAACAAGGTGAATAAACAAGAAGGACATTGCATGCTTTGTTTCTTTTTCTCTCTCTCTGATGAGAAAACTTCGTCAGGTACAAATGTTGTACAGAGATAATGGCATGTTGTTATCTGCATCTCTAGCTAGCTCCCCCACCGAAGCGCTAACGTTGAAACCCCGCGCAATCGTTAGTGCTTCGTTAGTGCTTACAGGAGAGACTAATCGTTACGTTAACGCTTCATTGCTAGTGAAGATATAAAGAAAGAAATTGTGATGAAATGACATTTAAAATGCATGAGGAAGTATATTCCGTCTAATGATTGGCCAGGAAAATTAACCCAGTTATAGTGCAATCTAACGTGCATTGCTAATTGTTAGTGCATTTTTAGTTCTTTTTGATGCACCAACTCCAACGTTAGTGCTTCATTAGTGTAGACGCTAAGAGTTCACGCTATCCGTACTTCAAACACTAACTATAAATTAGTGCCAATTGTTAGTACAACGTTAGTGCTTATTAATGCACCATTCTGCAGTGTTAGTCCTTCCTTAGAGTAGGTGCTAGCGTCAATACAATGTTGGGGGCCAAGTTCCCGCTGACTCCACTTCAAGCACTAACGTTAAAATCAGTGCCAATGGTTAGTGTGTCGTTAGTGCTTCTTAGTGCACCAACCCGAATGTAAGTGCTTCATTAGAGTAGCCCTAGAGCATTGGGTAATGCATCATTAGTGTTTATTAGTGTCAAAATCGAAAGTTTAGGTTAATTAGTGTAGGTGCTAGAAGCAAAAAAATCTTTCGGGCGCCAAGTTCACGTTAGCTCTATTCAAGCAGATAAAACTAGTGCAAATGGTTACGACATTCTTAGTGTTTCTTATTGCACCATTATTGTAGGCCCTAGAATCAAAACAATGTTGAATTGGCTAATTTAATTAGTGAATTTGTAGCTTTAACTTGACGCAATAACGACGAAATTAGTGTCAATGGTTAGTGTTTCTTAGCGTCCAAACCGCAACGATGGTGCTTCATTAGAATAGATGCCAGAAGTAAGAAAACGTCGGAGTGCCAAGTTTAGGCTATCCCCCACTTCAAGCATAAACGATTGAACCAGTGCTGTGGTTAGTGTTAAGGCGGTTAGTGCATACTTAGTGCCGGTTAATGCCAGAATCTCAAAATTAGTGCTTCATTCGTGTAGGAAGTAGAACCAACATATTGGTTGCGGGCAAGTGTGTTAATTTAATTTAAGAATTGGTAATAATTATCTATAATTAACAACATGTATCATCAAATGTTATTAACAATTTACGTCTCTAAACTGATTAAGAATCACTATTTTCTCTATTAACGTACAACTCTCTGTATCAATAAATTTCTACAACTACATATTTAGTTAGCCGGCCGGGTGGCCGAGCGGTCTGCGGACCATCGGCTCGAAGGTCCCGGGTTCGAGTCCCGGCAGGGACATGGGTGTGGATTTTAACAGCTAATGGTGAATGGTGACGGGCCGAAGTCCAAACTTATAAGACTGGCAAATATAAAAATAAAGTTTACCAAAGTTTTTACATATTTAGTTGTTTTGAAAATTGTTAATTCTTGATAATTTATCTCGTTTGTTACTAGATAGGAGGAGCGTAATTGAGAAATTGGAGGAATAGTAAAACCATTTCAGAAAATATCTAGAAACGTTTCTACTGTAGTTTGTTCTGCAATAAATATTATTTCTAACCATGAGTTAACTTGGTATATACTATGAATGTTATTTTTAATTTCTATTTACGAACATCATATTATGAATATAATAATCCCTGAACTCACTAGACTCCATTCAACCTCACCATGTAAATTTAACTTCGATTTCACTCAACTTCAATTTTACTCACACTGAATATAATTTGATCATAACCTTAATCAACCTTAATTGTAGTAAACGTCATTCGATCTCATGCTGGCTCAGCATCACAACCTTACTCATCATCAACCTAAATCTAAATCGATTCATATCTTATTCATTATCAACCTCGCTTGAACTCAACATTATTTCACCCTTAATCTCGTTCATCCCCAACCTCAACCTCACTGAATCTCAACCTATCACGCGACCTCAGAAAACCTCTGCCTAACTGTACCGAAACCTCATTCTTCCTCAATCTCACTCGATCCCACAAAACTTAATTCTCACTCGAACTTAACCTCACTCGACCTCATTCTCCTCCTCTCCTAACGTCATTCATTCTCAATCTACCTCGACCTCAAACTCATTCATCCTCAATCTCACTCGACCTGAACCTCTTTCATCCTCAAAATTATTCAACTTCAACCTCATTCATCCACAACTTACAGTAAATCTCAATCTCAATGAATCTTATCCTTACTCGACTTTAACTTCCTTCATCCTCAACCTCATTCATTCTCAAAAACACTCAACTTCAACCTCATTCATCCACAACGTTAATCTCACTCTATTTAATTGAACCTGAACCTCAATCGACCTCAACCTCATTCATCCTAAGCCTCACTCAACCTGAACCTCATTCATTCCGATCCTCACTCGACGTCAATTTTATTTATATATAACCTCAACCTCATGATGCAACTTCAACCTCGATCTCTCACATGGAACCCGACCTCACTCGACTTCACTCATCCTCAACCTCATTCTCATTCATCCCCAACCTTATGATTGGACTTCTCAACCTGATCCTTTCAAGTTCCACCTCATGCCTTGAGTTCTAGATCAGATGAGGCCGAGATTGGCCCTCACGAGGTTCAACACCTTTGCTTTACCCTTACTTTTAAACATGGATTTTAGCCTCAATCAATCTCATGTTGCAACTTGTCTGCCACCCTTAGTTTCAGGTATCAACTTAGCTCTAAACTTCAAGTGTTTTGTATTAACCTTATCTCACCCTAACTCTTGCTAAAATTGACCTTGGAGTGGACGAAAGGTTAGCAGGCCCCCTTTCTGTGCACGCGGTTACAGGTTCAATTTTCACCGGATTCTATTGAACAGAGTAGTTCGGAGTCCACTTTAGCAAAAACTGTTAGGTTCCGTCCTTAGAAGCTCAGCAGCTAGTTTAGAAAGTTATTTATAATTCACTTTTGCTAACATTTTAACTTCGCTTTCACTCTCACGCTCCAATATCTCCCAGATTCATTCAATGAAACTCTCGCGCTCCAAATTCGATACGAACTTGTCTCAGTCACTCTCATCCTCACGTTTCAATTTATCCCTCACCCTCTGTTTCAAACGTCGCCTTCAAGGCCACAAATAAAACAATAAATAATTGAACCTCGCTTGCAGCCTCACACCACGTCTCAGCTTCAGCTTCATACATCTTCATCATCACTTTGTAACTTTCCGATCATTTTACCTTACGTTGACAGTACCTCGTACTCACCATTAAGCGGTGTGTATGAGGGCAAGTAAGAGTAAGATGAACCTTCGTGAGGTTGAAAAACACTGATGTAAGTAAAACCAAAAGTACCAGCGATAAATAGAGCTATGACTATTGAAATGTTCGAATAATGATCAATTATTTCTGCAATTTCAAATATTCGAATTTTCAGTTGAATATTATACGATATTCGTTCGACGAATATTAGCAGTAATAGTTTCTGCCTGTAAAAAGAGTAAGTATTTCATGTATCAATCGGGTCCGAACACAAATTCATCAGCATCAGGCAAGCCCAAAGGTGCCATTTGTTAGTGCTATGTAACTGATGATAAGTGCCAAATTACAACATCAGTATTCAATAAAATTTCATCAAAATATGGTATTAAAAATTCGGTCTTTTTCTGGCAGTTTTACACTACCGCCATCTTGAACTTCGGAACTCAAACAGCTATATTAAATTTCTGAATTTAAGATTATTGTAAATGTATATGTGGTCTTTAGGCATTTATGGGTCAGGCAAGGATAGAGAGGGGAAAGAATGAGGGAAGGAATTGTTGAAAGTGCTATCCTGGAATTTGCTTGATCCGACTATGGAAAACCCTTGGAGAAACCTAAGCCAGAATGCGACCGAATCTAGGATCTATGGAATGCGAAGCCAGTACAGCTCGGATTTTAGGAACACGAAAATGCGTGAACAGTGAGAATTATTGTTTCGAGTCATGGTGAATTTGTTAATTGAAGCAACCATCTTAAATCTATGAATATGTTCTTTTACATTTCAGAAATTAACTCAATATCTTTCAGTCAGTAAAGCTTCTTTTAAAGGGTCCTGAATAAGAAAATAGAAGCAATAATACTAATAATAATAATTATAATAAATTGTGTGACAACAAGGCAAAATTTAGTAATACTTTTTAAGTTTTATATTAGTATTCAATTTTTTGTACGTTTAATTCCTGATTTCAGCTTCTGGAACCTACACTGATGAAGCAGTAATGTAGGCATTTCTGTATTAGGAAGTAATAACCTTGCGCTAGGTTTCAACGTTAGTGCTTCAGTGGGGTGGGGCTAGCGTAAGTTGGTCCCCAGACTTCTTTGTTAATTCTGGCCATAATTTTGAAGCACTAACGAATTAAGTGGTATCACTTAGGACACTAACGAAACACTAACCGATACACTCTAAGTGGTTGTTAGTGCCCAGGTTGGGGGAGGGGAGAAACTTCACGGACGTGAAAAGAACACGCTTTGTCCATTTTCTTGATTTTACAGGAGAACGTTTTAAAAGTTCATCATAATTAGCATTGCGTGCAATAATAGAGTAACATGCATATTCTCCCCTTGAATGATAATTTGGTAAAAAGACTTCATAAAAAGAAGGAAAGATGGCACGCTTATCGCGATTTTGCCAAAAGTGAACAAAGCATGGTTTATGGTTTTCACCCTGTGGTCTTTAAATATAAGTTAACTATTACTTTTTCATATCTGATCGAAAGAGGTCTGCTTATGAAACTGTTTTTGTTTCATTTATTACTTTTTTCTTTTTGTTTTCAGCAACTTCATTCAAATAATAAACATTTTATTCCTTATAAATGAAATTCCTTGCGTTTATGTATAAGCATAGTTATATACTGGGTTCCTATATCTTTTGAGTAATAAAAAATTACATTTCCACACAAATGTATGATCAAGTATAACTAATAAGCTTCACTCATCGCTTATTCTGTTGTACGCACCTTGACTCAAAGCAATAAGCAAAAGCCTGAACATCTTTCAGCAAAATTTATTGTAATTTTTAATGAATTATTTATTTTATAATTCATTTGTTGTGAAATGACAAAAAGCTCTTTTTCACATAACGGAAGCTTCTAGTTAAGCTGTTCAGAGTACAGGAAAAGTACAAGGAATGTCCATGAAAGATGATTTCTCGTAAAACACATTTTCAAAACTAACTCTCCCATTTACTCCGACGTATTTAATACTCTAAACACCGCTATTACTTGTGGATTATTTGCGCTTTCGGATGGGAATCTTCCTAGCAGTTAGCTGTCTGTCATTATTAGGCTGGTTGTTAGGAGTGTAAAATCATTACTTTATTAAAAAATAGACATCCCTCTTCTCTCTTTGTACTCTTAATTTATGGTTATAAATTGATTTGTTAATAAAATATGTAAACATTATTTTAAACCACATGCGTCATTTAAATAAGGACCTGTTGCCTCCCTGGGTTTGAGAATATAAGTGTACTAAAATATCTTTTTAAAAAACGTCTTTAAAAGACAAGTTAAACCTACATAAAAACACACTTGTTAGCGGTTCAGAGTACTGCCATGTAAAGTCATAAGTCTGGGGCCTTTACTTGACATTTCTTTGTTTTCTGGTTTGTTGGTATCTACACGTCTCTTGTACTCGACAGCACCAATGTGTCTGTATTCTGAATTTATTATTATTAATGGCATTTTTTGTTATTATATAAGTATTCACTTAGTACTTTTAAGGACTAAACCTATAGATTTTTTGGTAAAATGGATTCCAAACCTTCGTTTCATGAACCTCTACGAGGTTTGAGCCTCCGACCTTGCGTATAGCAGATGAACGCGATTGCCACTCGGCCACCTTGTTGTTATTTTGGTTACGTGGTTTTTGTTCATGTATGAACATTTTGAGCATAAGTGTGTGGAAGATGAGTAGCTTTGTCTGCCTATTCGTTTTTATGTATTTTAGGAGAGGTTAGAAAAGTTTGGTTTTCATTGTTCTGCTTCAGCACATACTAACTGAAACGTGTTTCAAGGTTTTGAACATGCATAAACTCCTCAATGTGTACTGTTTTGTTAAACATTTCTAAGAAGCCTATATAATTTTCTAGAGGGTATTGCTTTGGTAACTGGGTTTCTTGAACTGTTTTGCTACTGCTCATTATTCCCCAGGATAATATTCGGTTGAATCATCTGATATTTTTGCTTGGTGTGAACTTGTTCTATTGGGAATATCTAGTTGTTTTTTTTTTAAATAATTAATTTGTTTAGTTGTTACATTAGGTTTGTCTGGGTGCCTTGTTAATTTTCTAAGCACTTAGTGTGTTTGAATGTGTGTAGAAAGCAGCAACGTAAACCAGAGCAGTGTTGTTGTTTTTTTTAATGTGTTTTTGAGAATTATTATAATATGAGCGTTAGTGGGCCTCTTTTTATGTTTTCTTTCCTGGGCATTTATGAGTCGTTTGGCTCGTGATATGGCTTCATTTGGTTTGTAGGATTCCCAGAGGACAAAATAACTTGCGTCTTATATACAGAGAAGTCTTGTTTATCTTTTTGTAATAACTATCCTTTTTGTTTGGAGTATTATCACTTCTTGTGCTAAGTATTGCAAGCAGTCAAATATTTTTCCATATTGGCAGTGTACCGCCTAAATGGTAGGTACTTTCGGGTCAGTTTTAACCCTATATGTTTTCCCTGGATGTATACTGTATATACTCGTATATTGGTTGGACTGGATGCATTGGTAGGTAGTCTCTGTTTCATATATCAGGGCGCCCAGGGCCGATATGTTGCGAGTGGCAGAATTAGCAAATAGGTCACATTAGAGAATTTTCTTTATATTAATTTGTAAGGGGGTTGTAAGTTTCAGCTTTTGTTTAGCTTTGAGAACATTTCAGTTCCAAAGGTGAGTTAATGTGAAGTATTTCGTGTTTGGAAGTTAAATTTCGTTTCTTTAACAAGTTTTCGTTTCCCCTGAAAAGATGTGGTGGGCTTTGTTTTATTTGCTTTAAAATTTTTGTTTATAACTTTTATCCTTTCGTGAGAGCGGAAAATTTTGTTTTGATCAAAGGAAGTCCAATGGCATTGTCTTTGCTCTAAATTCTCCAGTTTTGTGAGATGAATATAGAAATAGTTTTTTTTTCATATTTCGATGTGTAGATCCATTTTTATTCAAGTTGTGATATCACATCATTATAAGAGTTCTGGCACTGTAATATTTAATTTGTCTGTGACATCATGCATAATGTCGTTAGTCAGTTGGTTGAGTTCTTGGAGTTTTTGTTACCGACAAGAAGATGAGAAGTTATTTACTGATGCTCTTCTTTCTACTAGTCTGCCTTAGTGTCAGCGGACGGAAGATTTCAGTCTCTGGCTGAACTTGAATCTGGATTGTTAAGTGGTGTACATCTCAAGACACTGAGCTAAATATATGTCCACAGTATAGAACACTGTAAAAATAGGAGACACAACGTTCACCCAACGTTCACAGCTGAGCTGCACCCTCTTTTTGGATTAACCTACGCGTACATTCAGCCAGTTTTGGGTTGAACGTTTTACTTTGTGTCAAATTTCAAAATGCGTATATATATAAAAAAACTCCAACATATTTCATTGAAGCAGAGCATTTTTTGACAGTAGAAAAGAAGATAATGTAAGGTTGTAACGAGCTGCTATTTCTGCTTAGACTAGTACTATAATGATCCTTTGCTTTGTAGGTGTAATCGCTGAACGCCGTTTTATATCTCTCAGGGTTTGCCGTACAAGATACGCACGAGATTCTGTTAGGAATAGAGATGGAAATTAAAATGATCTATTTAAATGGACCCAGGCTTACGCACAAATGAGTGGGACGAAACTTAATTGTATATCCATTAGCCAAGGAAAGTTTTACTCCGGCAGATGAATAAGATCGCCGCTGAATAAAAACTAGTTAATATTACGTCACAACCTTTATTAAATATAACTGTGAAAATGTACTTGAGGTTACCAACATTGATCTCTTGCATAACTTTGCAAGAAAAATAGATCAGCTGTTCGCTTCTCTGTGTAAGTTCATTACATAAAGTTCTCAACATAGAACTTCAACGTTAAACTATTGTTTACAAATAATCTCAAGATTTACGTTAAACCTAATTTCTTGACAAATATAAATGTATTATATACTTTGCTTTAATCGACATTTTTCATGCAATCTTGATTGCCATCTATTCTCACAAGGTTGAAGTAATACATTAGCATGATACTGTAACATCTGTACATCGCTAGTTGCAAACTGCACATCTTAACGATGTTGAACTCAACATAAAGCATTATCTTTGTGAACTAGCGGATTACATTACAAACTAATATTTGACGCATCGTTATACTTATTCGAACCATAGTGACACAGGTAAAAGCCCTAACTTCCATTACCACAAAGCTGTTACATCACATTAAGTTAGTTTGTATATAGTCCTTGTTGAGTTTGATCGCATACGGTTACATTAAATTAGCTTGGTTTAAAACATAAGGTTGTCTTTACTTTACGTGCTAATCTCAATATGTACAAATAACTTCGCAGAATGCTTAATAACAGAATCAGCATCCTAAACTTTAGATTAAGGTGAACGCGTGGATTTACTAAACACTGCACATCATCTTTGCACTAAACCGATCTAACCTAATCGCTGTGTAGCATAATACTTTAAGTCACCATTCGGTTGATGCCTCCGAGTAATACGCTGAACAATAACAGTATAAATTGCCCATAAATGCGAATTTCCATGGCAATTAAAATGTATGCAGTAAATCATCGACCTAAAGACACATGTCACAGAGATTAGATATTACTATACTACGCTGAAATAAAGTATCTTGTGTTGGTAATATCCCATGAACATATTGGAAAGCAATATTTAAAAAAAAAATGTGGATTGCGACGAAATAATCGCACATCCTGAAAGGTGTCACTCGAATTAGAGTGAGCGTAGTGCCTTTGAATGGAAGGGATATGACATATAGTGCCCTTAAAAAGGAACACGCATAACTGCCTAACTGACAAGCTCTCATAGGTAATCGTGCAACATAACGATAAATTCACGCTGCCAAAAGTAAGCAATATCCCGCCATGGGAAAATATTAAGTGGTAAACCAAGATCTACGTTGTGAAGTATGATCTCTAAAAAATTACCTGATATAGAGAAGTAATAATAGGTTATGATTTCCAGCGTGCGATGCAATAACTAAACATGACAGGTATAATAAAGATTTAAGTCCAAGACTATCCTGCTGCACCGGAAAATAACAGGTGTTTCGATGCACCCGAATAGGATATAATTCATATAAATAATATCACGTCAGCATAGCAATACGAGCATGAGTTTTATATAATACGGGAAGTAATTGCAATATATGCATACACTTGTTGTATGTATATGATTTAAAAATTGAACTCTAGCCAATAAAGTATCAAAATCTCCCCGATAATATTGAATGGCACTACCAACGATTTGTATTAATCGTTGATTATTAACTGCAATAGGATCTTAAATAGTAGGAGTAAAAATAATGGCCAAAAAGATGATTCGGTTGGTTTCAAGGCCATCTTTAGAAAAAGAACCATATAATGCTCTATTGGTATGCATAATTTGGGACTTATTATTATTATTATTTACAATATTTTATACCTGTTCAAATAACTGCATTTCAGTGTTAATGGTTTCCATTTCGAACGCACTTCGAACTATATACTATGGTCCAAATAATTAAGCACCGTTAACTTAGCGTCATTAAGCTTAAAAACTTAGGTTTAATGCATCGAATGTAAGGCTATGGAAAAATTAAAACATGACAAAGCATCTCCCTGGCTAATCCCTGCTGAACGGCGAGAGGTAACATTAACCATTTATTAATTTCCAGTTTCATTTTACGATTATAATAACATCGAAACAAAGATATAATGCTGTCAGGAAAATTCAATGTTTGCAACAAATGTTTAAAATA
>JAGDQP010020879.1:1198-17597 GCA_022664845.1 Lepisma saccharinum | reverse complement strand
CCTGGAATTAGAATCTTCACTGCAACTCCCTTCACTCCGCAAACACCAAAGTCGACATAAATCACTACATGAAAGAGGTGATCCACGTTAATTTCATTACAAGCCTATGTTCCGGGCCCTCATTTTATTATCCGTAAATCGTTGTATATAACGCATATTAGTGAACTTTTGTAATAAATGGTGTCGGTTAAGAGACAACAGTGTATATGCTCTATTTATTAACCACAATAACATCAATCCTACGTTGAAAGGCTCTACTAGATCTATTAATTATTACTTCCACCAAAACATCATTATGCTATTAATAAACTGCCCTGTCACCCGTTTACGTTCATTAATTAAATGTATTTTTTGGGTGTTCGGTGACACCAATCTGCTGCAATCTACTCCGAACAATTATACCATGATTCCTTTATGTGCTAATCTTACAGTAGCTTGTATTTGTTTTACATTACATAATTGAGTAGGGTCAGTAGTCACCAATATTGAAACGCATCAGCATGTCATATAAGTATGACATGAAATAGAATTGGGTTCTATTTTCCGCATTGATCATAGTAGAAAGATATATGGACTCAAATTTAATGTTACTTTTTAGTTTGACCCACTTAAGAGACAATTACCCAATCCACGCTGATGTACTATATACGTATTCAAAATATTTGTGTATTATAACTAGCATGTTGAAGATGCTGTGGGTTCGTTTTCAATTTAAACTTTTCACAAAATGTTTGCCTATGGGACACACATAACTGACTACTAAACATCTATGATAAGGAAAGTCCAATGGGACAAACTTGATGGTTTTAAAACTAGAAAACATTGATCTAGTACATAATTGAAGGTCTATCTTAGACCAGCCAGAATTATAAAAAGCTAGCTCCCGTATGGGACACATATTGACTGGTCCATAAATCAACCAAATTGAACATTTTCAATAAGGAATTGAGTTCTTTACTGGTATTAATGCCCTTTTAAGAATCATTAGGAGTTAATGTCGTATTAAAATCTTCGGTGATGGTAACATTGTCACTTTTACGGCGATGTATTTTCAAACTAATTCAATAATAATCATTGCTTCTTGCTTGCGCATTACTTTAGTACCAGACGATAAATAAACACAAAAAATGAGAATATTTCGCAATTGAACTGCAATGATTCGGCCCGATTGATGCAAAAATAACTTGCTATGCGGAAGGCCATTACGTATACAAACTGAACAACCAGTGCTGGTTTCACTATTAATATTATGTATAACCTGGCAATTTGGAAATTGAATGTCAAGACTTGTATTTTTTGTAAAGTAACTACATCCACATTAACACATTCGACACTTTCCAAACTAGAAGATTCAAATTGCTCACTAGGTTGTTCACCGGCTATTGTATCGCTGACGCTGAAAAACTGGGGGAGATGCACCACTAAATAATGAAGCACGACCACCTGGTGGAATCAATGAAAGACAGTAACACTGGCCCCTGTGCCCGGATCAACCTCAACTTTGTGTGGCTCTACGGATGCAGAAGCCGATGAAAGAGTATACTGTTGATCTTCCTCCACTTGATCATCTGTAATTTGCATACACTCAATAAAGATCTCTTCACAAAAGAAACTTGTAATATTATTACAATTATCAGGAACTAATATGTCACTGCCAGCTTCTTTTCTCAGAAGTTTATCGTCTACCGAATTCTGCACTGACTGAAGGGACGCATGTGCATCAGCCGTTTCAAATGAATTTCTTCTGCTATCACTTCCCTTATTTCTGTCACCTGTAGTTGTAGGGGTGATCAAATTAACGTCAGAAGTATGACCTATAACGTGCTGCGGTAACTCAACAGATTTTTCACTTACTAACAATTTGGTTGCAAAACACACGGAGGAAGTTCATTTTTATTATACCGAAGTGACGATGCTTGACTGTGCTGTTCACTAATAACACATGTAATTTGTTCGACTGGTTCATACACTTAATTGTACAAGCATAAAAATTAGCACCCGGTGCGAGTTAATAATCTATATTGTGGAAGTTTATTTTTACTTCAGAAAAATACTAACATACGTTCACTGTACGTCGGGTACGGCAAATGTTGATTATGATTAATTTTCACAGATTTAGTAACGTAGCAAATTGCGTAAAAGATTCTTCTACCTGAATATCTGATACCTCCAAACGGAATATTCCCACACTTATCGTAGCTACCTCTGGAATTTCTTTCACTACTTGTAATGGATTCACTGCATTATTCATATGAAAGTTCAACACATCTCGTAAAAGTTGAACTACCAACGTCCCATTTGCTAATTTAAGAAATAATTTCCGTAAATCATAATTCAACTCGAAGGAAAGAATGTTGGTAGGTGAAATTTTCCATTGCTGCCAAACGTTCTGTTGAACAAATTCAATAGGCAGTTCCTCTGGTAACTGGTGTAGATCCACACTGACTGTATTTCTTCTAATAATAAGCTTATTGTGATTAACTGACATAATTCTCAAAAATATAAAAAAAAGTACTTATTTAACTAGTACCGCTCCCACTTTACACACAAAACGACTCGAATACAAGCAAAATCACTGCTCGAGCGAAGGTTGGATCGACATTCTTCTCGTGCGAAGCTATCAAACGATCTGCCTCAGCTACGAACGAAGTTGGCACTTATGGATTCCCGAGTTATATTTCTAGCTAAGATTTTACTGCAAAGGAGATTAATCATTAACATTTTGTTAATTTTACTAAGAACAATGTCTCGTGAAAATAAAGAAAGATATGTTTGTTACAAGGTAAAGATTTATACCCAATTTAATTCCTCTTTCCGCCAATATAATTCTTGTCCTCGGTCCACCAGTGAACTGTTTACTGTTCACAGTGTAAAAGCAATATAAACACTCAAAATAGCGAGGCATTCTATTTACATGAGAAACAGTACAAGCAGTTAAATGAATGGCCCTCACACAGCCGATATCGTCAGACAATTCCTGGCCCAAAACGGGGTGGTGCAAGTTAACAGTCCACCATACTCGCCAGATCTGAATCCTCCCGACTTCTTCCTGTTCCCACGCCTCAAACTCGCGTTGAAAGGACCGAGATTTGACGATATTCCAGACATCCAACGAAACTTGACGAGGCTCCTGCGCACCATCCCGAAAGACTTCTCAAAACGTTTCCAGGACATGTACAGCCGTGCTCAGCGTTGCATAGCTGCGGGAGGGGACTACTTCGAAGGACAGTAAGGTAAGTTTCATTCATATTGTATCTACTTTCTATTTACGGGATAATTCACCGAACTTTATTATCAGAGAGGACCTCAATCCTCAGGGATTTGAAAAGTGTTATATCGATAAATTACATGAAGTTGATTCAAGATAGTTGCCATATGTTATTAAACTATATGCTTCCTTATTATCTTGTGAGCATAAAGCCGTGTCGATTAAAACTTGCAGGAATTACGTACGGATTATAATTAATACGGTTCTCAACTATTTTTAATTGAACTTAATCATGTTACTTTTCATATCTTCTAAAAGAAAGAGCCAACTTCAGTCCAACAGTCCATACGAGAATAATAAACGATTATAACTAATGACATTTTTGCACTCTGTTGTACATTCACCATCTTAATTCAAGATGGCAATCAAAAAATAAAAATAAACAAGAAGATATGTCTATAGTAAATATGTATCTAACAGAATTTCATCGTGTTTCATTTTCACTTGAGCACTGCAATGGCTCTCGCTTTCCCGAGAAAATCTATAGACACTCGTCCATTTTTTCGCAATAATGTACATTTATGTTACATGGACATTTTCACTTCTTGCATTTGCAGTGCACGAACTTAAAACGACCTTAGGGAGCTAGTTCCATATATATCATGCTGAGAACTAGCAGTTCCTCCTCCTTCACTCTGCCCCACTGTCACGGATCAATTTGTGTCTTCGCAAAGCTCTTCCAGATCACAACTTGAATGTAGGCTGTGATGAAATGTTGCCCTTTCTGTTGCAGGAAGAGGTTGTGATTGAATTAAAATGTAATGAAGCTGATACAACGCAGTGTATCGAGATTATCGCTGCCTTCTTCCTCATAATCTTTAAAAATATGTTTGCACCCGCAGCACTAACTTTAGCTTACGTTGTGCTCTCATCTGAAAAAGTAGTACACCACAGCTGAACGACGTTCTTCCAAACTTTGCTTCAGTCACTTCATCGAGTACAACTCATTCCTACCATCTGTAATTGCCTTTAGTCGCTTGTGAATCTCGTCTGAGAGCTCCGACTGTATAGAGCTTTATTGCATCTTCAAGTTACTCACACAGTTCGTTGAAAGCTTGTAGCACAAATTGATTTTCATAGCATCCTGTACTTTTCTTATTCTTTGTGTTGTTATAAAAGCCATAAAAGAACTGCTGATCACCTAAGAATGGAACAGCTTGTTCTAAATTGGGCTTAGAATAAGTTTCGCTTATGGACTCCAACGCGACTTGAACATGTTGACAGGTGCCCTAGAAGCAAACGTGCTAACCTCTAGCCAGAAGGTTCTCAAGTACTGGATCATTCATATCCAACAATGGCGAATCGCGCCTATTCATTACATGTAACTTAAACGGCTATTCTACAACACTTCTACAAGACTTTAACTGCGACAAAACAAAAATGTCAAAATTCTTGATGCAAATACGAATGTGATTCGTTTTCTGCTATCTTGAATACAGTCTACTACAAATATGGCTTCTAAATATTTAATTCCTTTGTGGTATGATTTCACACATTTGAGTTAATTAAAATTCACAAAGGTTTACTTCATAGGCACTCTCCATTGACAATCTAATGCAATCCTGCATCAAATAAAGTTCGCCACTGCTTCCCATTTGTAATTAGCTATAGACGAATTCTTCCAGAAAATAGATCCCATACGCACGATTGATCAATTCACTGCGTCATTTACAGTCTATCTAATTCTCTCTAAAAATATCATCTACATCTCCTGTTTGCTTATTTTCTCCATTTTCGTTTCACTTGCATCCAATCTGAAATATAACAAAAAAGATAATCAATGTAATCGAGACACTATTAATCCATACAAATTTAAGAGAAAAATGACGTGAAAGAAGTTTAATTTATGGGGATATAATTGCTTAATCGTGTTTGTATAATAACTGCAAGACCATTTTAAAATGATTGTTCTAAAATAAGAAGATATCCGTAAATAAGTAGTGTTAGAAACTACTAGTGGCAATGAAAGGTCTAAGGAAAACAGTGCTCGAACGGAAACTTTTCAGCTGCCACCACAATTTTAAATAGAAGATAATGCGAATAAATAAACGAACTTTCTAAAGCAATATAAATGTATTCCTGCCACTGTTGTCAGTTAAATTCAAAGTATTTTCAGTCAAGTAGCCTTTTGTCAGTACGTAGCATTCGCGAATTCGTGGGTTCGATATCAGCTGCCTAGCTTCCTGACTGTCCGGGGCTTTACGTCAGTCATACCAGGCAATTGCCGGAATTGTATGTTCAACTTGGGCTCTGACTGACTCCTTGTCGTATCCATTCCTCTGAGCTTAAAAGACACAAATAAATTTGATTAAATTATTCAAAGTTGTTACGCCATTACTCGGACGTCGACTTGGTAGTGTTATGGTAAATCTAAATCGACTAGCTGAAAAGACACGGGGTAAAAGAGAGCCTTAAAAGGAGCAGGATTAATAAAACAATGACCAGAGGAAATACTAGAGCCTACATTTTAATGCAGAAAACCCAAAAGGAGTTTACCGTGTGAAGCTCCGTATCGGACTAGCATCGGAGAGACTATTCGTGTTTATATCCCTGCCGGACTGGCATCGGAGAGATATGTATGTAGTGTATACTACCAGAGGAACGAGATGAAATTAAACAGTAGGATAGAATGAATTCTTTTATTGGAGCACTGAATCTCTAGAGCTTCAAAGTCAAAATGAATTCATTCTGAGCAATGGCAGCTTTATTTATAACCTCAGTTGAGGCGTTAAGATATTATTCGGCAATATAAAAGTAGTTACAGTTTCTTGAAATATAATAATTAGACATTGAAAATTGTGTCTCTTGTACCAGAAATATTCTTTATAATTATCTTGTTAATTAATATTTATTTAATATAAGGCATTTACTTGTAAATAGTTCTTTGTTTACAATCATCAAATTGTATTTACATGCCATTAAATCGTTTCTAATACACATAGATATAATTCTGAAATCATATCGTTTGCTCATAAAACATTGACCCAGAGTTGTAAAACTAAACCATCTAGACATTTAAATGTTGAAAAGCATTCTGCACAAAGAATGAAACATATAACCAAAGTTTAAGAAAACATATAATTATATAAAATTAGAACTTAAACAAGATAAAAAAAGGAGAAAATATAAGTGACGTAATATGAATACAATGCAGTGACTTATGCGTTTGTAGATGACGTCACAAAGTATATTTAACACTCTTGTGTACTAATTAAGAACCTCCAATTTTTCAACATCACTTAATACCAGGTCATTTACTAATTCAGGTTCAATAATGTTATGCTCTCCAGACAAATGCGTATCTTGTTTATAAAAATTAATGACTGTAAATTGCCACTCACCTGAAGAAACGAACCCACTCTGGTACAGACTATGTGTCAGCTAGCAAGGTTCTTTAACTACTGATTTCGGTATATCAGATTCATATAAACATAAAGCTCTATACGTTTGAGATATAGTTAATACCAGTGATCTCCGTGCTGTTCATAAAATTAGACATGAACACCAATTTGGTATCTATCTATGCTGCATGTGTGCTCCAGGAATGTTAGCACTCGTTGCTCCAACGAGCATTATAATTTAACCACTGAATTAAGACCATAGAAGTTGAAACTCTACAGATCATTATTATTCATTTTGTGGGCGTACGAAACCTGGTTCTCGCAGTGAATCTGCAGAAGCGAATTATAATTGTCGTTATTATTTTGTAATGTAGTTATTCACTTGTAGCTTCATATCATTATCTTCGATTTAACCAAGTTAGCAGGGTAGAGAATAGCGCATTGTAGGTTGCCTTCATGTAAACCACTTCTGCTAACAATGGAACTGGACTACTCTGATGTCAAAGTGTTCTTCCCGGTTGGCCAAATCAACTAGTTTGTGTAACAGAAACTCCTGCCTCACCTGGATTCATTGATAGCAACGTGTTATAGCAACAATCTATTTAACATGATGATATATTCAATATTTGCATTACTAATATTAAATACAAATTTCCACAATTCTTGTATTAGAAAGTATATAAATGCATGAAAGGATTCTATCTAGAAAAAGTAATGTTGTTTTTTCCAAATGGATCGAATAAGCATATTTTATTAACAGTGAAACACAATGGATCTCGTCTGGTTCAGTACATCTATAAAAACTGCTTAGGTTGGAGTCGAATAATGATGCAAAGCTATAATATGGCTCCTAAGCTTCTACATATAAGTTTTCAGTGCAAATGACTTTCGGAGATGTAAAAAATAAAAAAAAATAAAAAATCGGGTATCCATTAGTGATTCAGACCACTATGCAATAGAGTCCCTCCTGTAATAAAGGCGCAGAGTACATCAACTACATAACATCACGGTTCAATGTTCTTTTGTTCTTACAGTACATTTAGAAATAGCAAACGAATGCCACTACTTTCTGAATAAATCTCGTATGTACTGTTTAAAATTTTCATTTTGTGTTTCAACCTATATAGCATGTACGTGTCATTGACCTCTCTGCAGATAGTGAACTTTTCCCCTTTTAGTTTTATTTATGAGATTTAAGGGTTCGTAACAAAAGAGGAAAATTGTAAATGTGGTTGCTTCTGACTTCTGGTGCTGGATTAGGAGACAAAATCCTTTAACTGTTCTGTTCGTACGATTTTCCGATTTTAAGGTCAGGGTAGAACACTGTCTGTATTCGTTCATTAATCTAGCTCCGTCTCTCTCTCTCTCTCTCTCTCTCTCTCTCTCTGTGTGTGTGTCTCTCTCAATTTCAGTAACTTTATATCTGTCTTTTTATCACCATCAATCCCTTCCACTCTTTCTTTTCATCTTTTTTCTGTGCGTGAGAGAGCTAGAGAGGGAAATAGAAAGAATGGTAAAAGTTTTGTTGAAAGCCACCAAAACATTTCAATATCCACTGTTCACACTTCCAGATTTATCCTATTTTATCAAGTTCCACGTTTCAGTTCTATGTATCCCGAATATATTTTCACGCTTTCCTAGTTACGGGATGAGGATTATACGTCAATAGAATTTTGTCCACAATGATAACTTCTCACAAAGATAAAAAATACGTGCAACTATGAGCATTGAAATAATGTAGCTTGAATGTATTTTACCATTTTTTATTTAAAAAAAAAAAAATTATAAACCACAGAAACAAATGGTTTAAAGAAGTGGGTATTTATCCGGACGTAATGACCAGATATCAATCTAGAAATGTGGGTGTTTTGCCGTTACATATAACCTCTACTTACATATAAATTCACAGTTGAAATTTATCAGTCTATATATGTGAGTGCTAATGCAATTGTTTATAATGGATTTCAGAGGATTAACGCATGATTACTACTAACCAAACAATATAACCATTTATTCATAATTCCACTCGCATTTAATTATTGATAATGCTTTCATATTTATCTTCATAATGTTTAAAAGCGATATAATCATCTGAACTATTAGTTTCAGTTTAAGCAATGTACATTACATTTCCAAAAAGCTGTCTTAGACAAATTGTGTATAATATCACTTTCAGGAATTTAATTCCCAGTTGGTTTGTAAACATATTTCACGGAATGAATATAACAATTTTAACTTCTGTTTTTGGATAGAGTTTCATATACAAAATGCCAATTGTCTTAAGGTAATTGAAGCTTGGTTTCTAACATTGTATGCAGACAATGTACGGTTTACTCGGAAAGCAATATTAGAACAATTATCAGAGCTTTGTGACATCACGAATACGATGATTTCTACTCCGTTGCAAAGAAACAGGAAGCACAGATATTTTCTCGACTGCAAGAATATTGATGATAGAATATTAAAGCAAGTAATAGAAACAATTATTAATATTTAATTGTATTTAGAATAACCCTGCGACTTGATTCGAAAAGGTTTAATTTCAAACACCGAACAAATAGAGGAAAATATTATGAATTAATTGTTCTGCTTCAACTTGCATTAAGTGTAAACTACAGGATTAAAAGCAGAAAGCGATTCCGTCCGTAAACCAAGATTTGAACTCAACAACTCCTCAATGTTACAGTAAACCTCTGGGTGAACCGCTTATTGAGCTTGATCCACGTCTTCTTCTTTCTAACACGAAAATGTTCTATGTGTATGTAATAACTCTAGCGAGAGTTTCACACAAAGGAACTAAATGTTTTAGTATCCGCTGTTCGCTCTCGGAGATTAACCTGTCGTATCAAGTTTTTTGCTTTTCTGTCATGTTTCCTCCCCTTTCTTGTTCACTTCTCCCAGCTGTGAGAGATAGGTTTCTCTCTTGAGGTATTATGTTGCCAACACAACATTTGAATGACATGGTGGTGTACATATTTCACTAAAGTATAGTGTAGAGAGGCATACAGATTGAAGTTTTGTTTGTTACATTTAGAAAAAAGCGTAGTATTTACAAATACAAAACAAAAGTTGAGGAAACTAAGCGTTTTCTCAAAAGGTCAAATATTTTAAATTAATGTAGAAGTTTTGGTATATACCTTCACATAGAAGTCGCCCATTCATGCATACACTCACATTCCAAATTATTCAGTACAATTGATGGGTATATCTGTATGAGTGGTTCCGTATAATTTTGGATATTGGAATGCACATACTTGTAATCCGATAATACTTTACGGCATTTAATGACACGCAATTGTAATGTAAACAATGTAAGAATTCTACTTGTTAATATGATAAATACAATGAACAATTAAAAATAATATTGTTCTAATTCATTACTTCTATACATCAGTGGCGAGTCGTGGCCTAACAGTTGGAGTACTACCAAAAAATTCTTACAAAAAGAAACCTCTGTCTATCTCCTTTCATTAACCATTTCGCTGCATTTTCAGCCTGACGGGACTTAACTATAATAACCCATTATTTTTATCTTATGCTGAGGATCTTCCTGGGTAAACCTAACAATACCCGCTACTTGTATTGGTTGTTTAACGTTAAAATTTTCTTGCTATGAATTGAAAATATGTATATGAATATTATTTCTTAAATTGATTCTTTATTTAGTGACTCCGTAAGAAAATAACAATTGAAGTAACGCCTCATGAACTTAAACTGAATAGCCGCCACTGCTATAATAATTACGATATTAATATAATTTATGTTTCCACGTTAAATGCATTTTTGTAAAATTAAATTGTTACACCGAAACATATTAAAGTTTCGTAGTATATATAGAGACTCTTATATGTAGAGACTCTTATATAGAGACTCTCAGACTTTTATATCTGAGCTCAGCTACCTTGAGTTACCCGGTTATTTCAATCTGGTTACACAAATCCTTCTTTCCTTACGGAATTTCTAGACTATAAAGCACTTCGTCCATAACGCAGGAAGTGTCGCAGCGAAAAGAGGCACAGAGAAACTGGATTGCGAAATGAACTCAGCCACCTTGTTTAGCACGGTTACAATAACATTTTCCATCCCACTTTGTCGCAAATATGGCCTGCCGAGAAATGTCATACTTCAAACTTTCCCAAATAGGTTATAAATGCCTATTCAGGACAAAAAACGTAATACGCTCATTGTTTACTTCATATTGACACTGATTAGCAACTCCATTGTATACTTTCCACCCATTTTAGGAAATTTTATTAAATAATTCGCGTAGGAGGTTTAAAACTTTACACCAATAGCGTTCACCGAAAGAATCTACCCAATGTTTGGCTCATCTTTGTTAGTAAGGAGAGTTTAAAATGCATAGTAATTTAAGGAGGGAAACAATTATGCTGGCCTAAATTAATGCCTTAGAAGAATTCTTTATCATCTTCATTAAAATGTACTGGAAAGGAAACAAATAACTTTGAATTCATCCTAAACTGTGATTTGGAATATTGAATGTTTTCAGTTCGGTAACACTGATAACTTCGAAATAATTCTATGGTCTCTCCCAGTAGCCAGATTCCAAGTTTGGTGCATATATGGTCAAGGGCATGGGAGTAATTTAAATTTATGAAATTGATTAACAACACTGACAACTGCGTCGTCTGGGGTGCCTCTACGACCTTTCTCAGTACCAAATGCAAAATGCATGCAACATTTGGTATAAACGAATGGATGCCTATAGATTTGTACTAGCCAAGCTATTTGCAGAAGTTGAATTATAAAATAGATTGGCGACACTGACAACAGGGTCCTTGAAGACGGAGACACTCACACTATGGTTTTACTGTGTCGATTAATATTTTTAACAAGTTTGGTGCGGATCGGATGGACAGTATGGAAACAAATTGATTTTTTTTATTTTGAAGACAGAAGGTCACACTGACAACTAGGACGCAAGACTCAATCATAAAAATACAGGGATTCCGCCAGGAATTTCAGTTTGTAGGGATGTAAAGTCAAAATAGGGAAAGTGCATCTGAAGTTTTATTCATTTTTGATCTTAAAAATTTTAATATTTGGGGATGTTCTCGAGAATTAGAGGGGTAACACTCCTACAGGAAGGATCTGACGAATCACTGCCAAAATATGAAAATATTACGTTACCATCGGAAGTAGACATTTATACAAAGTTTCAAGATATTGGACAGGGTTCCTTCCAGAAGATTTTATTCCGGGATTCTAAATCTAATCATGGGGGTTCACAAAAACATTAAAATGTAATGCGTATTGACTCCCAAGTGCCAAAAGTGTAAAATAATAATATGCTACCTAACAACGTGTCGTACTTTCTTAGTTAACCTCAAAATAAAATGAATAATATGTATGTGTTTTTATATGCGAACCTCACTATAACTAATACAGGACAGTGCTAACACATTATTTCAAGGGTGTGGTTGAAAACGTCCGAGGGAAAAACCCTACTCCATCGAAACTATGCTTAGAAGAAACAGTGATTGAGTATCTAGAAGTGGGTCAAAATAAGCTTACAATATTTCACCCTAATTGGCTGTTAAAGAACTAACAAATCACATAAAATAAAATAAGCTAAGGCTTTGTATTGGGGCATGAAACGGCATTTGGGCAATAGCTTCGTTGGCAGTACTTTTGGAAGTTTAACTGCACCTGTGCTTTTAAATAGTGATGCGCTTTGTTAAATATATACCTCTCAATGTAAAAATCAAATTTTAGTGACGTTTATCTTGCTTTAGTGTTTAGAAGATGTTCCTGGCATTATCACGGCGACTTGTGTGATAACATAACTTCATTCTTTGACGGTTGTTCTTCATATTGAATATTTGCTACTGGCTGTGAGAAGGAACAATTAACGCAACTTATCTGCAAATTTCAGAAATCATCAGGCTTAGTAAAATGTATTTACAGGTTGGCAAAAGCCACAATCATGAGGTTCCTGACAAGCTGTCAAAATATTAACATATATGTTTGTTTACTATACTTTATAATGAACTTTTTTTTTGCTAGCCAGGCTAGAACACCCAGAGAGCTAAACCCTCTATTTGGGAAGGGATGGCTTTTGCAGCTGTATTATATCAATAGATATTGAATCAAGTTATTTTCCTTGAGAGCGTTATTATTGTCGTTAAACACACCTCAATCTAACATCTTATTACTATTCCCTGTTTGTTGATTTTTTTTACCTTTTTCTATAGTTTGTCTATATTTTTTTCTTTCTTTTTCTGGTTTGTTTCGCTTTATTTGGGTACCATATTCTTACATGGTGACTAATGCATCATCTAGTGATTTACTTGGAAATCTACTATAGCCAATGCGCAAGCGCATGTTTACTACTCAAAGGGATAAAATCAAGATTAAAGTGGATTAAGCGTTTCATGGATTTAAACATTAAGCAAATCTTTTAATAATATTCATGAATGTAAATAATCGAGAAAGAAAGAAAATAAAATTTAGTTCGCATATTGTGATCAACACATGTGATATATATATGACTTTACATTCGGGAGGTCATGGGGTCGATACTAACGGACGGCCATCTTGTCTGGAGTTTTTCCTTAATACTACTCTTCGAATAATAAACCTTCAACGTAGGCCCTGACCGACTCCTCACATACTTTCCCTTGCCGTATCGTGGCCTGACCCATAGATGCCTAAAGACCAGAAATAAATTAAAATTCGTGTTTAGTTTTGTACTGGTTTACTTTGATAAGATATGGGATGAAGGACGGCCCGATCGGTTGAAACAAATCTGATAAAGTATATTCTATTTCGGAAGTCTATTGCATCAGTTAACAAAGTTGAAAAGTTTCCAGCTAACAAAGAAGGAATGTAAATATGTTTATATACTTTAAATATATACTTTATATATGTCATACAATGATTCTTTAGATGCAAGGATATGAAATTTTAAGCATGTAGTGTCTCTTTTATTAGAAATTGAATGATTGTTAGCGGCGTGAAGTATCGTATTCAGTCGGCAGTCGGTTGGTACCTCATTTTGTTTCGTTTTCAAAGGAATTACGTAAATTTTGTGGGTCGTGTAGTGGCTGAGGATAAAACCTGAATCCATCACTGTGATTCGGAAATAAGAAACCAGTGGTTTCAGTGGCGCCACCAGGGTTCAACCAGACAAAAAAGTTCCTACGACAAAAACGCGTCACCAAAGAGATGGCGACGTTCTTTTGGGATTACAATAGCATGTTTCTCATTGATTATCTCCACCCGAATATTACTGCAATCTTCTAGATAAACTGCATACAACCGTCAGGGAGAAGCGAGGTAGGAAACTGAGAAAGAGAATCACGTTCCTCCAAGACAACGCTCCCTGTCACAAAACTCATCGAATAATGCAGAAATTAGAGCGGGTAGAGTACAAAGTGCTTGATCATCCCTCCTATTCTCCCGAAATAGCCCCCTAGTGACAATTATCTTTTTCCGAAATTGAAATTGCACTTGAAAGGGAGGCAGTTTCAGGACAATGATACAGTGGTTCCCGCTGTAGACAGTTGGTTTCAGGGCAAAGATATGTTTTTCTACTAAGGGCTAAATTTGCTGCAGAATCTTTGTATGAAATGCATTGATCTTCGGAGGAAATGTGTGGAATTACTTGTTATTCCCACTGACCTATCGAGATTCCTTCCTTGTTAGGCCGGAAATTTTTCAACCGCCCCCTTGTATACCGTATAGTTTTTTTTTAGATCTAAACTTATTTACATCTTTGATACCAACCTGAACCTTGTTATTATTCTTTACATATTCTACAAATTCTTTGCATGTATAACCAGGGTTGAGAAATTGTCCACAGTTACATTCTGGATAAGTGCTTTACTTTTTGGATAGAAGCTGCTATATTTTAGTATCCTAACGGTATCTGCTTACGAAATAATCGGATAGTACGAGCAAAAAAAAAATACTAATTAAAACGGATTATTTTCATTTTGATTCATCTCGGGATGGAAGGGGTATAAATTTGAGCATATTAGTTTAGATTTTCAGTTTTTATTGTTTTCCGAACAATTTTAAGTTGAATTGTTCTCAAAAAGTTAGCAGGGTGTCATGACACCACTATAACAGCGCCCTGGTAAAAGAAAGTTACTTAGACATTTCAGTATGTTCCATTATTATTAATAACTATGAGTTCACCTACATCATTAATTATAATCACAATATAAGAAATATTTATAGTAATGATAATGAAATGTATTTTTACATCACAACACAATGATATGGGTAATAAGACAAATGAAGCATCTCGTCTAGGTCATGTATTCAGGCAGTGAGAGCCCTTTAAAACAGAGGTGTCATTAGACATTATACTGTTGAAATTAATGGGAGTTCTGCCGTAAGGCGGAAGTCACGAGAGAAGGGAAGATCTAGTTAGTTTAGGAGAAAAGTACACACAGGACGGTCACGTTAATCCGAATATTTGTTTGCTCTAGCTGTTCGGATTACGAAAGAATTGTTCGGATATCTGAGGGAATCTGAAGATTGTCTGTAGGTCGTTTTGGATTAATGCGACCCGGTTCGGATTAACGCGACCATCCACCTGGAAGCTGGGAGTTAATTATGTGGAAATGTAACATTACCGTAGAGTTCAGAATGACGCTTAGCAAGTTCATGCGGAATAAAAAGCTGAGATCATTTCGTCCCAGTTGAACCTAATAAAAGTGCGTCAATTCGATGGTACTATATTTAGTAACAAGTTTACAACAAATTACAGTTTTGTCATCCTTCAGGCATTGAAAAGTACTTCAATATTGTAGTTAATGTTAAACTTTTTCTGGCTACAAATTTTGTACCTTCTTTTAGTTTTTTTTTAATTTTTCTCAGAACCTATATTTTCGTCTCTAATGTGGCGACGTGTTCCACCACACTGTCTTCTGATTCAACAGGTAACGCGCGTGTTACTTCCTGTCCGACACTTTATTGCTTGATCACCTAAGTGTGTGTGACCTGTCGTCCAAGTAAAGCAAAAAAGGAAATAGATTACTTTTTTCCCTCTATCTCGTTACCACCAGAACAGATTGTTGGTTTACTGGAGCATCTATTGCATACTGGATGGAAGTCATTCTTCGGATTTTCCACAGACGGAGAACAAGATTTATCTCCGTATTAAAAATAAATATACTGGGCCTGTTTGTTCGTAATATTATACACATTAAAACTCATACAATATAGTCATACCGGCTATTTGAGATCGTTGTCCTCAGAAGTATTTGAAGATACAAGATGGAATGAAATGAAAACTATATTTGCATGAACTTTCAAGCATCTCAAGGCTTTAAGAAGTCTCGTCAATCCTTTATTCCGTCCGGTGGATTGAGAAGGAGCAATGCAGTAGTAAGGGCCTTTGTCTATTAGGACTGCCATCCTGGTATTAGCCAAGTAAAACAGAGAAACTCTTGATATGACTACCCTCAATTAGGACTTGAAACTAATTGCTTTATTGTTTCTACATTAGAATTTTATAATATCATAATTATTCTATATTCGCAACCGGTATTGCAGCCTAATACATTAACAGTGAAATGTGATCAAATAACTCATGTTATACGTTAAGTACTTAATACACTCATTCCTGAAATTAAAACTACTAAAGTATGATTATTTATATACTAAATTTAGAGAAGATGCTGTTTAGTCTGCTTTTCTTGTCTACCAAGCGGTGTTCATTGCCTCTTCTGTTGTGAAGTTCGCTTATTCCAAGGACTCCGAATATGTCCCTCTGTATATATATATATATATATATATATATATATATATATATATATAC
>JAGDQP010020878.1:8748-31786 GCA_022664845.1 Lepisma saccharinum | reverse complement strand
TAAGCTTCACTGTTACTAAGATTCAACCACATCTTAACGAAATCATTCTCGACACCACTAATTTATCTTTAATTTATTTTAAATTCAAAAGAATGAAGTCAACAAATAATTACAGATCAAATAAAAATGTGTGACGGGAAGGGCGTAAACCATAGTGCTGTTACCGCCTATAAAATTAATTTTATCTTATCTTAACAATGTGTGAACCCATTTCCACTAGCTTTTTATAGTGGAGGTTCTCATGAGAGACTCTATATTGAATATTATGCCTGGGAGCGTTCCAATAAGTTCCTCTACCAGGGAAAATTTTAGTTTCTTACTAAGCTTCACTCACGGAGGAGTAGGTGACGGTTAATAATTAAAGATTGAGGTTACTGACCACTATCACAGTTCTACTAACCAAATACAGGCATAAGTTAAACAATTCATTTTAATTCATATATTATTCACGTGTCTCTAAATCATTCAGTTAAATGTAAGATAATAATTTCTTATCTAAGCTTGTCTCTCTATCTTCTATTGTATCTCTCTAAGTAGTATGCACTACATGGAAGAGTGCGTTCGCTTGTCGAACAATTAGCGAATTCTGTAGAAGCCAGATTTACATGTAAGAGTGGCGAAGGTCCTCGACCTCCATGTTTTTTCTTAATATTTACTAACACTTTTATATCAGTCTTATTTTCCATTCAAGGTCGGACTGATATGTAGCTAGTTAAAGAACTGTTTTCCGGAGGCTATACGTAGCTCCTTGACCCCTAATAATAATAATCTGAACTGATCATTGCATGAGTAACTCTACGTTACACAATTTCTCCCTTCCAACTTTCTACAAGTTGGCTGTGGAATTTCGTTTCTTTCATGTTAAATTTGTAAGTTAATCTTTAGGAGAAGGTTTAATTTCTTTTAATTTTGTATGGAGGCAGTATGTCTTTCCGTGAAGTTGTAAATTATCTGTCGGGCGGACCGCAGTAATCCTAGTTCGATGAAGGTTTTTCCTTTTTCTTTTAATTTTTTAGATAATTCTAAAAAAGGGAGAAGCAAAAGATAAATGGGGTTTTTAATTCTTCATGCATTCTAAAATCTCTCAAAAGCTATGTGAATGGCTGAGTTTGCTAAATCATTAAGAAGTTGCTTAGAAGCATTTATTCTTATCTAAATAGTATGTAATGTTGTATGTAAGATTGTATTCGTGTAGCCTTGCATATCCCTTAATCTTTTAATAATAATATTTTTGTTCCTCATGTTTTCTTTAGCGTTCTTTATGATCTATTCCCCGAGTTGTTAATGATTATGGTATTGTTTGGTTTTATGACTCACTTCTAGGTGCTGTCCCGTAACGGGTTTGGGTTCACTAGGTTGCATATTGTTAAGGCATTCATCAATCTCTGCTTGTAGATAACATTTTAGTGATAGGCATAAATCAATTGAAGTTTATAAATGGTTTAATCTATCGCAGTAGTGTCTCTAATATCTCTATTCACGCTTGAATTGACTAAAGATATCGTCTGTCGGAATCTCCATTGAAGGCATTCCTTGTAATGAATGAATATAAGAGTTTAAGCATTTATTCTTTACTATTCAGCCTAAAAAATCGATCAATGTTGCAATGAAACGTTCCTAGGGTTATATTCCTTGCTATATGTAATGTTTTCGTGACCTTTCTATCTGACCTTAGGTTATAAAACCCTAATGCTCGAATCAGACTACTTGCTGAGTCTTAAAACAAAGGCAAGTGGCGCTCGTATCCGTCGGTTACATCTGACCTATCCAGCATCTTTTTAATATTCTATATCGAACCAGGTCACTGTTTACATACTTGTAGTAAGTACTATCTGTCGTTACAGACAACGTTACAACTGATATTCAATGATTCTTCTCGTTGTGCATCCAACAGAACGGAAGATGTTACGACGAAATTTCCAATTTCAAATTTATTAATTTATCGTGTAAGCGAATATGGTTCTTCTCAATATTCAATTATTTTTGTCGTTACCTGAAGCAGGAGCACTGATTTAGATACGAAATGAAGGTTTAAATTATACTTAAAAAAAACTTCGGAGAGGATCAGTGTCTTGCTACCATATTTTGCAGAAACTGCTTTCAGTATATCATACAACCGCCATTTTTCGACAGACGACAAACTCTAGGCGGAAGAACAAAAATAAACACACGAACAGATCTCAATTTCCGACCAAATAACCCAATTATACCTGAATTTTGGCACACTGAATGAAAATTCAAAAACACAGTATATCTTAAAACTGGAAATAAATAATATATTAATTAATATAAGAAAATTAATAAGTTTAGCGAGCAAGGAATTCTCTTGGCGGGAAGAATTGCCAATGATATAAGACTATATACCTGAGATGAATCGAGATTTGGTCCTCTCAGGGATGCTGACACTATCATCCAATCAGAAAATAAGTAATAAAAGGAAGAAGAAAGAAAGATACGTCACAAAGTAGTTCAAGAAATACATCTTTACGCCAAGAAAGCTAAACAAAAGAGAATTGAAAGATTAATCCATTGCTCATAAACATGAGAAAATAATCTTTAAAGAATATGGATGACACAGCGATCACAATAGTAAGGATCCTTTGGCATTGAAGCTAAACATGAAAAATCTGTAACAATAATTGAATGAAATAAGTGGAACGGAGCTCCAAAGTCGTTGCAAGGTCCTAGCCACTTTACACCGGCATCGAATTCGGGTTCTTCCAATTACAAGGCGAGCAACTCTTCCTGACGTTACAGTGTGGAGCACTTTGCATTTTCTAATTTTCAAATAGAAAAGATTGTCGATTGTCAGGTAAAAAAGGAGTTTTATAACGCGAAAAACTTCTTTCTGCATCACACAATGTTATCACCAGAAATTTGAACTTCTTTAAACATTAGTTTTAAAAAAGCAACGGCGAGGATTCGCCCACGTACGAATACATTTTAACAATTAAAAATTTTTAATCAAATAATATATCCCCATTTATTATAAATGGTGTACAACAATATCATGTGATTTATGCAATCTCACTTTTGAAAACTCCACTAGAAGGTCATTTGCCCCTCCACTTCTGACCGGCAATCGCCGCCCATGGTATAGGTGTTCACATATATGTTTGACATTTCCTGAAAGCCAAAATGGTTCTTTACATTAGTACAATCTTCCCATACTTGCCATGAGACTAATAATAGATTTTATAACCATCCACAAAAAGTGAGCGAAATTTTGTTATTTTCCTCTATTAACGAAACTTATTGTCTTCAATTATATTATTATTATTAGAGTTTTTGACACACGGGTTTTTGTTCTATGAAAGTTCAAAAAGTTAAATGTTCCGTGTTTTCACTTTACAAAATTACTTATTACTCAGCAATGGTTGGTGCTAGAGAGCTGAAAAAGGGCTAATTTCAAAGCTCTTGTAATAAGCTTTCATTTGATATCATACTTCACAGGGTTGCACAAAACTTTGTAACACCAAAATTATAAAATTTGATTTTCTCAAAATCGGACATATCGAAATTTAAAAAAAAAATTCTTATATGTTGCCAAAAAAATTCTTACAGCTACCATGAAAATTATAATTTGGGACGATAATGGGATCGTGAGATATAAAATATTTTCGTTATATGCCTGGAACTAGCGGTCCACATTAAGATAAGAAAAACCTGGTAAACGTTGTATTTTTGAGTCATTTTTAGTAATTAATGACTTCGGCACGTCTCGAGCTGTTAGGTTTCTAAAATCCACAAACATCTGTTCCCCAGTCGAAATTCGAACCTGGAACCCTGGAGTTTCTAGCCTGACGCCTAAGCCCGATGGGGCTACTGAAATGAGATTTGGAGCGAAGGTAGAATATCATCAGTACGTTACGTAAATATTACGAGATGTGTTCAAAGACGCCATCTTGGATCCAAAATGGCGGACCTAAAATCCATTTTTCACACCGTTTGAGCTAGTGATACGAAATTTGGCATAAATGTGTATTATCACTAGTAGTTTAGGAAAATATTAGAAAATGTAAAAGAAGTTGTCATCTTGGATTCAAAATGGCCGCCCAAAAATCATTTTCGACACTATTCGACCTAGAGAAATGAAATTTTATATGAAGGTGTACCTTCACGATTAAGTCACGACAATATAATAAGACGTTAAAAAAGTTGCCATCTTTAATCCAAAATTTCCGCCCGAAAAACCCATTTTCTAAAGCACTAAGGCTAGACAAACGAAATTTGGTATGAAGGTAGATTACAAAAAATGACGAGTAGGTTACAAAAAATGGGGCAAACCTCCCCTATGGAGACGCAGCCCACCGGTGGGGCGTATATTTGTACCATGGCGCAGTCCGAAATAGAAAGTCTGGTTACGTTAAAGGGAGGCACAGACCCCCCAAAAAAAACAAGTTTTGAGCGCAGCTCCCATGGTGAACTGGTGTCAGAGCCCCCAGCGAAGCAAAGCGAGTCCATATACCATATAGCCCCATGGTCACTCACTGATTCACTGACTGACCGACTTATCATCAATATTTAGAGACCAAACTACTGGAGCTAGAAACACTAAACTTAGTATGAGGGTGTAACACCATGAGTAGGTAAAGGAAACAATCCGACATTTTGAAAAACTCGCCATCTTGGATCCAAAATTGCCGCCAAACCCGTTGTTGTACAGAATACACAGCCTAAATGGATGGAGTTAGCGAGATGAAGTTTGGTATGAAGGTACATCACAATTAGATTACGAAAATATTAGGAAATGTATTCAAAGACGCCATCTTGGATCGAAAATAGCGGACGCAAAAATCTATTTTCTACACCGTTTGAGCTAGAGATACAAATTTTTTTATGAACGTGTATGACCAAGCGTAGTTTAGAAAAATATTACAAAATGTTAAAAATGTCGCCATCTTGGATCCAAAATGGCCGCCAAAGCCATTGTTATATAGAATACAAAGCCTAAACCACTGGAGCTACTGAAATGAAATTTGGTATAAAGGTACATTTTGACTAGTGGGTTAGTAAAATATTACACAATGTATCCAAAGACGTCATCTTGGATCCAAAATGGCGGACTTAAAAATCCATTTTCGACACCTTTTAAGCTAGAGATACGAAATTTTGCATAAAGATGCATTATGACGAGTAGTATAGGAAAATATTATTTGGAAAATCTTCATCTTGGATTCAAAATTGAGAATCTGGTGTGTGGGAGATGGGTACATTTGTACCATTGGCACAGTCCGAAATAGAGAGTCTGGTTACGGGCCAAAACCCCAAGTTGGGAGCGCAGCAAAGCGAGTCCAAATAATATATAGCCCCGTGGTCACTGACTCACTGATCATCAATATTCCCAGGCCAAACTACTGAAGCTAGAAACACCAAATTTGGTATGAATGTGTATGATCAAGAGTAGGCAAATTAAAAAATCCGACATTTTGAAAAAGTCGCTATCTTGGATTCAAAATGGCCGCTTGTGTAGAATACAAAGCCTAAACGCCTAGAACTATAGATACGAAATTTGGTATGGAGGTACAACATCACTAATAGCCTACGAAAATATTACGAAATGTTTCCAAAGTAGCCATCTTGGATCGAAAATGGTGGACCTCAAAAATACATTTTCTACACCGTTTGAGCTAGAGATACGAAATTTGGTAAGATGGTGTACTACCTAGAATAGGAAAAAATTGCAAAATGTTGAAAAAGTCGCCATCTTGGGCCCAAAATGGCCGCTAAACCTATTGTTCTATTGAATACACAGCTAAACGGCAGCAGCTAGAAGTATCAAATTTAGTGTGAAGGTACATTATTACTAGTAGGTTACTAAAATATTACACAATGTATCCAAGGACGCCACCTTTTATCCAAAATGGCGGAGCTAAAATCCATTTTCCGCATCGTTTGAGCTAGATATACAAAATTTGGCATAAAAGTGCATTATGACGAGTAGCTTAGAAAAATATTACATTTTGGAATAGTCGCCATCTTGGATTGAAAATGGTCGCCCAAAACCCATTTTCCACAGCGTTTGAGCTAGATAAATGAAATTTTACATGAAGGTGTACCATCACAAGTAGGTCACGACAATATAAAATAACGTTTAAAAAGTCGTCAAATTGGATCCAAAATGGCCACCCAAAAACCCAATTTCCAAACCATTGAAGCCAGATACACGAAATTTTGTATGAAGGTGTATGACTTAGAGTAGGTTACAATAAATGGGGCAAACCTCCCATGGGAGGTTGCAGATGCACACCATGGCGGTGAGGTCCAGCATAGATATTCTGGTCTTATAAAGAGGGCGCAGGCCCCCAAAACTACTGAAGCTGGGTGCGCAGCCCTCCACGAAGCAAAGCGAGTATATATATACTAGCTTTGCTTCGTGGCGAGTTTATATAATAGCAAGTATTAACAGTTGTCCATCATTCTTGCCTGTACACACGCACTTCCACACTTGTCTAACGTGTAAGACTGCACATATGAAAGACTACGCACAATTAAATCAGTTAATCTAAAATAGTGGTTTATGGTTCTAATTTACACTTGGATATAAATAGCACTCAGTTTTAAACTGTTATTTTTAACAGCTACCGTTAAAATAACGTCAGCTGATCACCACGTAGTTCAGCAGGAAGAGCGTCAAATGACGTAAATGACTCGCTGGTGATAATATAGCAACTCATGCATATAAGGCTGTTCCCTCTCTGTAGGTAGATGTACTCCTGCACACTTTTTTATATTTTCTTTCAGTGGTTTGCAATATTCCAGTGGATTTACTAAAAATGGGACACCCTGTACATATATAATCACTTTTAAGATTGTAAATTACACCTTTGTACATTTGAAGTTAATGTTAACATTGCACGATGACACATATATGAAAGATTTTGTTAATATTTTCCTACCTCTTAGTTGCTGACTATTGTACTCAAAGGAAAACGCGAGCGCAGGTACTTTAAACTTTTTAGTTCAAGGTTTGCTCATGTTAATAAACGGATGGAAAGCTAAGCACATTTTGAAGCAGGTAACATTCTTAACCTGTAATGTGCCTTAAGTAGAGAGGCGCAGGTTTACCCAGTGAACATCAACTGACTTAGACACTCTCGACTGGGTCCTGCCTGCACCATTCCTTGCCTCCTAGAGAAAACCACTAGTCAGATCCGAAACATCAGAAGCTGAAATAGCAGGAAACGAAATAACTTCAAAGGCACATAGGTTGTCTTCAGCCCAGTAGGTCTGACAGACAACAGGACACAAAACGAGGTTCAAATTAAAACCAATTAACTCAATTCATGCTCTGTCGCCGCACGATAACTCATCAAGGCATGCTGTAAGGAGAGGAAAACATAGGTGAAGTCTACTGATTCACTCTAGCTGACCCCAAAATTAAGGGGAGGGGCATGGATGTTGCTAGAAACAAACTTACATGAAAAGGGCAGGATAAAATATCTTTAAACAAACCGAAGGATGATTGAAAAGTAAAGAAACAAAACGCTATGTGGGCCAAAACATTAGAGACATTACGTAATCACAGTCGCATACCTCATCTCACGTGGTCAAAGCGATAAATACTTCAATAGAGAGAACATGCGCTTAAATGGAAACTGTAATTCAAACAAATTGGTGGAGCAGTACACAAAACATTTCTGATATTATATCTTAACTTATACTATTTCGGAACTACAGTGGCACTTAAGCCGTACTCATCAGCGGGAGAAGCCTTCTCTGACAGCCCAGAGAAAAGGAGCTACTAACGTTGGACAGAAACAACATAAGAACCGAACATATACAATGCACTTCCGGTCGCGTCCCCGTGAAGCTTCGTTACACTCCACAAACCGAGGATTATCTTCCCCAAGAAGGGTAAAGAAGAGAACGTGAAACTTCACATTCAAACGGGCTAGTGGGTAACACTCTTAAAGGGTCAATTTTCAAGCTCAGACTGGAAACTGGCTAGCTGAACCTTCTCAGCGACGTCACTCGAGAGCTAAGACACAGTTTCACCAGACTGGCTTATCACCCACAACCACGCATCGGACGAGTAACATAAGGCATCAGACTGATACAGCAGAAATAATTTATATGAAATGTAATGTATTATACTAGAAATAACATTCGAGTACTGGAGTAAACCCAAAGACGGAGCACGCGATCACCGAAACGTAAAGATGAAGCATAGCAAAGAAAAGATGTAAAGTAAAAACGAAGGAAAAGAGGGGGGAGAAAGAGATAAAAGATTCCCCGCCCCACGGGATTAGACAACTTTGAGAACGACCCACCCCAGAGCACAGAAAGGTGTCTGAGTAGTTCCCCCAAGAAAACGGTCATCAGACTGGAGGCGATAAGCTAATGTTTATCCATAGACACACTTAAAACGCGGAAATTGAAACTTTGAACTTCTAATCTAAATATGTGGCACAACGACATATCTGGAACACATTAAAGCAAAATACTGCAAATACATTTAAAACGTACTCGAGCTATCTAATGTACCGTATACTACAGTAAGACCCGTGACGGTTGACTACACCAGTGGCATTCGTCGAATTCTGGCAGAAAGACAAGGAGTAATAGGAACAAAAATTCTAGTAAACTACCTATCAGCCAGAAGACAGCGATATTGTCACCTAGTCTTCAAGGTCACTGTAGTGAACGTACCAAATGTCAATAGCACGAGACCAACCGTTCTTGAAAAGATATTAAAGTAAAACCAAAAGTATTGATCAATTTAGAATGATCAGGTTACGTGCATGCACTTAAAAAAGCAAAATTACGGTTAATAGCAATACTCGCATTGCACACAGCACTTTGCCTTCAAACCATAACATCTTTTTGCAAAATGCATGACTTATTCAAAAACGTATATATTAAGCTACTTCTACTTATTAAAGCTTTCGCAATGAAAATTTATAAAACCTTTTTACTCATAGTTTATTTCAATAAGGAGCATATTTGGCTTAGTCACGAACACACACAGTAACATTTTGTTCTAGGTTAGGAAATACAAAATTTACTCTAAAAAAATCATTTCTGAGAAGATTAGAAAATACATGACTTGAGAAAAATATTCCCGACAGATCGTAGTTTCTGTTTGAAAAAATAAGAACTATTTTGATGTGTTCAGTCCTTTGAAATGTATCTGCACATTTGAAACCAGTTGGACATAAATAAGGTTTGACAAAACGAGTCACTTTTAGCATTTCCAGTAAATTCTTATATTTGAAATAACTTCCAAATCACTGCTTTTTATAGGAACATAACCTGGTATAATCATAGACCTCATAATAGATAGACTTAGCACGCTTCCCCATTTGAGGCTGCGCAAAATCTAATGGGTTTTTGTACAGCAGCACGTGATTTTGAATCTATCCGATAGGTTGCTCTGGCATCGACCACATAATAAAATATGAGGTCGATGCCAGTACAACCTAGCGGATGGCTTCAAAATAACGTTCCTCTGTACAAAAAGCCATCAGCTTTAGCACAGCCAGAAATGGGGAAGCCTGCTAAGTCGGTCTATTATGAGGTCTATAGTATAGTTTCAGTTATAATAATCAATTCGAAAATTCTGACCCTTTCTTAAACACTACATGAAAATTTACAGTTGACGTGGGTCAGTTTCTTTAAAGGCACTTTTTCCAATACATTCCAAATAGTAAGTAATGCAAGTACAAGGCGGATAGAGTGAAGCTCTATACACCCAATCTGTCGTAACAAAACAAAATTATTGAAAGAAATTTATGTTGGGATAGCCTAAATTCTTTACATATGTTTAATTTAGAACAAGTCGTGCCAGTTACGCAATATTCATCCGCAAAGTTTTACATGTTAACGATCGAAAGGAACTAATGCTATTTACCACTGAACGTAGATATTAAACCTTCACCATACGTAAAACTATAGTGAGCTTTCTCGGAAACCAACATATTTTCGTAGAAGTAACTAAAGAACATATCTAAAAGTTTAAATAAAACATTCTAAAATTCAAATGTGAGAATCTTTCAAGTAATGAGAAGGTGAGGGAGAAATACACTAACGGGTCATAGCTATTGTATAGCGCAACAACTTAAATATACGGACAACCCATGTTCACCGTAACCGCTTAGCCTTGCATGCTGAGAATTTCACCTTGTACATCAGAAATCCAAACTGAGAAATTACACATTTCTAACAGAGTATAGAATAACAACCGAAAACAAATAATTAAAGTAAATTTAGTTTCAAGAGTCTAAATCGCAAGAAAAATAATTTCACCAAATTTCGAAGAAGTTTTCCTTCACTAACGTATCCAGAAGCATGCAAATAGAGACGAAACTTGTTCCAGGATTTCAAACTGTTATTTCTCAGCAAACCTGGTAGTGGCGAAGATGACCCTTTTTGGATTTAAACTAGATATGTATACGCATTACCTGCCAGGCAACTGAAAAAAATTAACTCGAATGTTTTTATTTAACTTTCAAGCTTTTTTAAGTCCAGTTGCCTGCTCATCTTCTGCCATGATGTCTTCTAACTAACAAGGAAACGCTCCCTGTTTCCACCTTCAATGACGATCGAAAGGCGCATTCAAACAACACTGTTAACAGATCCAGATTTTTAACCAGAAAGACCAAAATTCTCACATATCAACACTCTGAACGAAAAATCAATTTACCAAAACTCCAAAACGTGAAGAAAATCAGAAATATTAAGGAAGATTACTTAAATTTATAATTACACTGTATTTACGAGCAAAGCCCTACTCTGTCGGGAAGATCTACCAATAGTAAAGAACCACATAATTGAGATGAATCATTGATTCCCGTCCAATGATAAAAGTTGGCTCTGTTTATGCAATCAGTTGATCGGTAATAAACGGAATATGCTTCAAAAAGTAGTTCAAGAGAAAGAAAGTTGACGCCAGAATAAAGAAAACAAAAGAAAATGATAATATATACCTTTGCTTGAAAAATAATAAACGATGGTCAAAGAGTACTAATTATCCGGAGATCAACACAGTAAAAATCCTCCCGTTTTGAAGCTCAATATAAACGAAACAAAACTGTCTGAAAATAAAATACAATGGAAAGGAGCTTCAAGGTCGTTACAACCTGTATTTTTGTTCTCCACAAAGAACCGACTGAAGGCTATCTATTATAAGCAAGTCTATTTTCCAAACTTTCAATTAGTATTTTCTTTGTACTTTAAATGTGTTTCTCCGTAATTTTTTGATTAAATTTTATTAGATATTCAGATCAGTGAATAGGAGGAGCTTTCCATTATGAATTGCGTACGTTATACGAGGTGGCAAAAACCGGATTTTTGTTATTAAAAAAATATTTATGAACATTTTTATAAAATTCCTTCAGTCACCTTCAAAATACTCTCCATTAAATGCTATGCACTTGTCAGGTCTTTATTCCCACTGTTTGAAACACGTCTGGAACTCTTCAACTTTGAAATCGTCCAGTGCCGTTTGCGAAGCTGTTTTTACTGCCTCCACATCATCATAACGCTTCCCTTTTAGCGTTTTTTTCATTCGCAGGAAAAAGTCACATGAGGCTAGGTCTGGCGAATACGGAGGGTGGGGAACGACAGACCATCCCTGGGATGCCAAATAGTGGGTCACTCGTAAGGCCGTGTGTGCGGGGGCGTTGTCGTGATGAATGAACCAGTCACCTGATCGCCAAATTTCCGGGCGTTTCCTCCGCACATCCTCTCGCAGGCGTCTTAAAACTTCCAAATAAAACTGCTGGTTAACAGTCTGGCCAGGGGGTACAAATTCCCGATGCACAATTCCACGAACATAAAAAAAATCAATGATCATCGTCTTCATATTCGACCTCACTTGCCTTACTTTATTGGGTTTGGGAGAGTTGGGAGTCCTCCACTGGCTTGACGCGTGCTTGGTTTCTGGATCATACCCGTAACCCCAACTCTCATCATCTGGAATGACTTTGTTCAAAGTTTGGATCACTTTCAATCTCTGTTTTCAGAGATTGAAACGACTGAAACGTTACCATCACGACTTCGCAGGCGGAACACGCCAAAAGTCAGAGAAACACGACACTACGCTCACACGTACATCTACACACTGACGCCGTCTGCACAGTTGTTTCGTGAAGGTCTCTACTAACCCCATCTAGCGGGAGAACTCTGTACTACGTCTACGAATGGCAGCGCCCTCTCATCTGTTTTTTTTGTGGGGCCCCCCCCTCGTGTATGATAAATTGTATCTTTTTTATTTTATGCTGGTGATAATAAATCAATTTTTTCTTGTACAAGTAAAATTCTTAATTAAAAAATAATTCATTATTTAAAAAAAAGAAAACAGCATTTATCATTACTTTAGGAGCTTTGATATACTATATTTGTTAACGAAGACTGGCTTATTCAAAGCGTCACACTGCATGTGAGAAAAGGAAAGGGAAAGTAATAGCTCGGACCTTACTTGAAGGAATCTGCAGCTATTTACGTGATTCGATTCAAGATAAATCTTCACTGCGAGACACCATTGTGATCAGAACTGGAACCTGTGTCGTTACTAAGAAGTGGCCTTAGTAGACCCAGATCGTATTACAAAAGTGTTTATAACAATAAAATTAACATTTCGAGTAATCATTTTGGGGTATCGTGTTATTTTCGTAAAATACAACACATTGTGTTATTTTCGTTGATTTTACAATAATTTTATCTCTGAGAAAGAAAAATCATATGATTAATTATTGAAATATTTGCTTTAAGATGAAAACTCTTATTGATTTACAAATTTGGTACATAAGTCGGTGTTTATTATAAAATTAAGGTAAACATACAAAGTGAAATTATACACAGAAGCCTTTTAATCATTTGTTTTTTTATTGCTTGATACGTGCCAAAACTAAGGTGAATTGGGCCGCTGCCGCTGCTTGTCCACAGGTTTGTCACACAATATAATATCTATAAGACAAAGTACAATCATAACTGCATGTAACCCGAGCAATATAGCGATAAAACTCACGGCAGCTTTCATTCCTATCTTTAAAGGAACTTCGGCTCTCTCTAGGCATCCACACTCGCCATTCTGATGTAAGTCTTTCCTTACCATTTCAAGGACACGCATGTATATCTCAGTCGAGATGTTATCAAGCGGAACAGGAAGAAATTCAGAAAGATTAGGAATTTGAAATGGGATTAATTTTGGCACAGCAATACTTTGTGTCTTACTATCATTTAGTGGGATATAATTTCTCTTAACAGGTATAGTTATGTCTGGATGTAGAGTTGGCATTTTAGGTAGAGTTTGGCCTGTTTCATTATTTACTTCATTCGCCAGCAATGCATAATAATTCGTCAATTTCTCTTCATTCCTAAAGCAGCCTACAGGAAGTGCAATACGTCGTTGGGCCCAATCAGATGCGTCATATATTCCACAACATCTAAATACCTTTTGTATGCCGATCCAAGTCGCCATATAAGCTTGTTCCTCTGACTTGTATTTCTCCATGCCTGAATCAAGAAAATTATAAAGGGAGTTGTTCAACAATTTATCGTCACTCTTTTCTCTCAGATCAACGAGCAACGCTATTTCTGAAATGGCGATGCCTGTAATTAAGATACCATATATTATGACCAAAACTTTGATATCAATGTAAGTTGTACAATACCCATATATTCCTACAAGTATTATAATCACTCCAACAACTAGAAGAAAAACCGGCAGATTAATGGATGAGAAGTCCTTTACAGTCTTACTATCAACGTCAGCCGCTCTCATGCCCCATACAAAGAAAGCTCCAATGCCTGCTATTATAACTCCAAAAGAAAGAGAAAAGCCATTCAATATAGCAATCATGCATAATAATGCCTTCCTTACACACATTATTACAGCATGAAAGTGAGCAAGCAATATGAACCTGAAGATGTATTTCACCAACGTTTACAGATAACAAACAAATACCCATAGAGCTTATAAAAAATACCAACGTTAATGGAACTATCTATAGGTCGTGTCAGACGTGGCGTCATTGACTCAACCAAGGATATTACAATTAGATTATAGGCCAAATTGAAAAATCTTAATTCGAGCATAAAAACATTAGTCTGTCATCTTAGCGTGCGCAGCCAGAATTTAAAAGACATCGAAAGACTTAAAAGTGATCAACTTAAAAAAAAATACACATCATTTTACTCCTTTTTGCGTTGTTTAAATAATAGTGTATATTCACCCAGATTACCATATCAATATATAAGGCTACGAATAAGACAGCACTCTCCTAAATTGTGGTTGTGCACACCAAGATGGGAGGCTGAAGTTGGTACGTTCGGATATGGATTTTCAACTTCAGCCTATCATCTAATTGTAATAGCCCTAGTTGAGTCCATGACGTCACATCTGTCACAACCATCGACCTCCACTAATACGATATCGTTTTAATGGAGGCCGATGGTCACAACGTTCTATAAACGTTTGCACATAGAGTCAGGAAGAAAATAGAGAGAACATACATGACGTCGCATGAAGCCAAATTACGGTTCATCGGCAGCCACCTTATGTGGCCCCATTACAGTCCCTCTATACCGAGTACTGTGAGGATTGCCTTTTTCGATAGGAGGATGAGTGCATCTCAGAGAGGCAATACTCGGAAAAGAGGGTATCTAAAATGGGGCCAGTTAATATGGCCGAAATGTCTCGTCCCTTCCGTCTCTTAACTTCATTCACCTTTCCAACAAAACAGTTAAGGTTCCCTCTATTTATATTCCTAACTCTATGCGTTTTCCGTTCAAAACTTTTTCTCATAGAGTTAGTAATATAAATAGAGGGAACCTTAGGTTGTTTCATGGGAGAGGGGAATGAAGCCAAGAGACGTAAGGAACGAGAAATTTCGGCCATATTAACTGGCCCCATATTTAGAGACCCTCTTTTCCGAGTATTACTTCTCTGAGGTGCTCTTTTCATCCAATCGAAAAAGACAATCGTCACAGTACTCGGTATAGATGGCTCTAATGGGGACACACAAGATGGCTGCCGATGAACCGTAATTTGGCTTCATGTGACCTCATGTATGTTCTCTGTATTTTCTTCCTAAAGGTTGCTTTAAACGACAGGATTTATGCTACGATGAATCTTACGATTAGCATTAGTGCCAGAGTGTGAAAGCAAGAATGGTACAATAGGGCAAGATACTATGGTATAAATTCATAACATTTTTTTCTTTTTACTCTGTCACTCTGCTTTCGCTAAGATTCATCGTACGAGATATTGTATCGTCTAAAGCGGCCTTTACTCTATGCTTTCTCTTTTCACTTTTTGTCTTCAACATAAAGAAAATGGGTTTTTATAAAGGAAATTTAAGTATACCCTTTTGTTTGAGATCGTGTTATTATCATTGAGTATGTTAATAAAATAGTTCGTTGTTAATGTTATAGGTTAATGATTGTCGTTCAGTAGTTATTTCCATTCCGTGTTCATTTGGATTCATCACATCCATGTTCATCACTGGTTTATCTTTTTACCTATTCTCCTTCTCTTGTCACTAATGGTAAATTGAGGGGTATACATGAACAAACTTGGCATTATACACGAACAAACTTGGCATTTATGTGTGAGTGCAGTTATTTACAAAATAAAGGTCTGTAATGTGTTCTTGAAATGTATTTGCATTTAGTTTAATCATATTGCAACGCATGGCATGTCCTTAGTTAGGGTTGTCACCTTTTGATGAATAAATTACAAGACACCCGAAAAAAAAACACGCGATTATACCAAAAAATACGGAACAAATCTGAAATAACCTAAAATGAAAACGAGTTAGGCCTACACGACTACCCGAACAATTTGAAACCTCCTTAATAATTAGAGGTTGGCTAAACTGTTATTTTTCAATAGCTGTTATAACAATATGAAAGGCTGGCTTCATCAGCTAGTCAGCCTTTCATTCACTCCAGTTCACTCTTTCTAGTTCAATGTTTTCTTATCGTCATTTGTTTTCTGCTGGAGCGTAGAAATATTTTGCTTTTCTTGGGTGATATTTCCATGGACGTAAGAATATAATAGGACTAGTAACAAGCCAAAATTTATGGGCCAGAAGTGCGATTTGCCGCCATGTTGAATTGACCAAAACATTGCAACTGGCTATAAGAAGTAATGTTAATTGAGCCACTTTAAAAAACAAATTTTAAATGTATGTAAAATAATTTAAAGTATGTGAAGGTTGCGTCTGATGAAGCCGACCAAGAGGTACGTGTGAGGATAAAGAGGTAAGCAATATTTAAGTTTTTTCTTCAATAATATTAATGAAATAATATCAGCTTTCAAGATTTGAATGATCACTGCTCTTGATAAAGAAGTGTATTGCAATAACACTTATTTTATAATAATTAGTAGTTAAGGGCAAATTTAGATAATTAAAATTTCTTTGCACATTCACAATATCGTCTGCTTCCTTTCCAGGAAGTATACGCGATCCGCCATGTTGGAATGACAAACTGATCTCTCTGCCGTCCCATTTTTATAACATCGAGTGAATTGCTTGTTACTAGTCCTATTATATTCTTACGTCCATGGATATTTCTGTCCTCTCTAATGCATATACTCCGATTCGAGAGATAGGCCCAGAATAGGGAATTGATCATCCACTCATCTATCTCGTTACTTCAGCTTTGAGCGCGAAAGATTTATTGGCGTATTTCTCCCTTTTTCATTTAATTTCTTGTTTGAATTAGTGAAAGTTATTTTTTCGTTCTTTTCTTTGCTGTCGTCTGCTAGAATATATCTGGGATTTTAGCAGCAGAGTTCTACTTTTTTTTATGTCAATGAGTTGTAGTCTTGCCTCCCCCGTTTTATTGGTTGAAGTTCTCTCCGGTAGGTAGAGTGGAGCCTTGTTTCAGTCGGAACCCCATCCCTGAAATTCAGAGTTTTTGTGAGATTCGTATCATTTTTGGAGTGTGTCTTCGAAGTTTGCCCTGGTGTGTCTTTTGTCCTTGTGCCTATTGTGACTCACCCTTCTGTTTTACTCACTTTGCAAAAAAAAAAACCCTCACCTTTGTGAAGACAAATACTGGCCTAGTTCTGCCAAACTATTTGTTACACGGTATTGTGGATTCGCAGTCTTTGTCAGCACTGTTAGGTATGTTCATGTAGATATTTTGAGTAATAAATAACTGTTCAAACCAAAACTGCGGGAGCCGTTGTAACGGCTGCTGGGCTGTCCTCCACTTTCTCCAAACGTTTGCGCCTTGTAGCGAACAAACGCAACCTTACACGGTCGAATCACTTTGCAGGCATTATCAGCATCGGAGTACGAATGCATATACCAAGTCTTATCAAAAAAATCCTGTTCAAACGGAAACTATTGGAGTCATTGCAGCTGCTGTTTCTCCCTTGCTCCAACTTTTAACGGTCTGAAGCGGACAAACGCAGCCTTACCCGATCGAACTGTTTTACAGGCATTATCAACGTCGGGGTACAAATACATTTAGAAATTTCTGGAGATAAACGCACTTCAAGAAACGTCGAACGAAAATCTGTTCGTTAGATACGCTTCCCGCGAGTGAGCACCCGCTTAAACATTGTTAGGTCTATGGAACGATAGTCAGTCTGTGTTACCTCAGACCGCGTCACCCGGTCTGCGGTCAATAAACAACTTAGTTGCCGTTTTTCTCGATACACAAAAATTTAAGAGCTGATTTTCATGAAAGCTTGCGTTTATTGTGATTGGGTGAAATAGTCAATTGAAACACGTGTTACATTTACCTTACTATAAAACACACATTAAAACACGTGTATCAATTGGCTACTCACCCAAATCGCAAGCAAAGGAAGCAATGCAAACTTTCATGAAAATCAGCCCTAACATTAACATTTGTTCGCACTTACGCCTAGAGTTATGAATATAATGTTTTTGGCAAGATGGCGGCTTACTAGAATAAAGCTGTTGAAATCTCTTGTGTATTTTTACAACATTCCAAAGTGTCTTCGGCCTCTCCTTCAAGAAAATTTACTGAGCAGTGTTATTAAGTGCTTCAGTGTATCATACAATAGTTCTTCAATGCGAAATTCAAATTGGAAGTGAGAAATACACCGAAAAGTCACTGTGACTAGAGTTTTAAGAGTGAACTGACGACTATGGTGGACTGTAACCATAGAAACTTATAAATAACTGACCTTAAAACATCAATTATTAAGACTGATAGACTGTAAAACTATATATTATAAATATTATTAAAAATACAGCAATTTTTAAAACGAACGCGCAATAGATGGGCATAATTAGCCAAGTCTGCGCTAGATTACAAAATACGAATATGAAGGAATATAAATAGAGGGAGCAAATGTCTGTCTTGTGGGCGAGGGGAATGAAGGAAGGGACGAGGCGCTGCCGCCACATTCACTGCCCCCATATTTAGATGCCCTCTTTTCCTAGTATTGCCGTCTCATTCTTATGCGAAGTGGAGATTAGGGCTGATTTTCATTCAAGCTTGCGTTGGTTGCGATTAGAGTGAGTAGCCTATTGAATTTTTTTATTACGTGTTCTACTATTAAGGACTGGTTTTCATGAAAGCTTGCGTTGCTTGAGATTTGAGTGAGTAGCCAATTAAAACACGTGCTTTATTGTAAGGTAAGTGCGACATGTGTTTCAATTGGCTATTCACTCAAATCGCACGCAAAGCAAGCAACGCAAGCTTTCATGTAAATCAGACCCAACACGTATTTCAATTGGTTACTCACCCAAATTGCACGCAACGCAAGCTTACATGAAAATCAGCCCTTACTAATGAGAAGTACCCATATCAGATGAAGCCTCCAAAATAGCTATCGTTGTTCGAAAAGACAGCTGTGTCGCAGACAACTGACAAATGTAAATTTCTTGAAAATGTCCCAGATGTGTTGTGCTGGACATTGTAGAGATGGACAAAAATAATTTAAGCATTATTTAATAGCAGTTAATTTTGCTAAATTGTTATTATTTAATAGTAGTTATTTTTACTAAATTGTCATAACTGTTGAAGATTTGAAAACGAACAGTTATTTATAATAGTTTAGGTACCACAGCCGTAATTGTTTAACTAGACTGCCAAGCCAATGTTCTTGTTTCTACCACCGATAAAAAAGGTACCTGGTAATTCTGCAGGTCTTTCTTGTTATTTTTATTCCCTTTTCGACAAGATTACACGGTAGCCAATCCGAAGATTGACGAGAGTAGCCGATATTCTCGATTTTTTTTGGAGGGGGAGGTTAGGTTGGGTTGTTGTCTTACACAGTGTACTATTTGCGGCGGGAGATGCCGGGAATCTTCCCTGGTGCTTGAGTAGTTCATCTTCGTTTTTAATACCGAATATCATCCCAACCAGGGATACATTCTTTGTATTTCTACCAAAACAGATAGTAAGTTGAAACTTACTAGCGACCTCTAGCTTCAGGATCCCCCTTCGTAATTTATAACAAATCGAACACTGATCTTACATACTATTCCTTTTATGCTACGAAGAATATTTCTTAAGTAAATTCATTAAAATAAACTTTAATTGGAAACTGGAACGGGTGATTGATCCTATGTCACAGCTATGAACAACTTTTACCACAGGTCAACCTACCATTTAGAGGGAGGGAAAGCGATAGGGAGTTGGATAGTAGAGACGCTAAAAATATAATATGTGATAACTACGAATGTCGCATGTTTTTAAAGAATATTTCCAGAATTCTCGAAGATGTCCCTCCCGTGTATGAAATATATCACCCTCGTTTAGTTACATATTATAACAATATTTTTCTCAAAAGTGGGTCATGTGATTGTGCATATGTCTGTAAGCCAATAAATTCATACGATGTTTCAATTTATTTATTTTTGAAATAAGAAAAAAAAAATCAGTTATAGACATGCGACAATCTTTTTGTTCATAGCTGGAACACCATGTAGGGGGTTTAAAAACAAGGAAAGTACTTTTCAAGAAATTTGGAAACCAGGTTCTTGTTTCGGAGCTAGAGGCATGCAAGGCTATCACGGCATCGTCATAAATGACGTCTCCAGAAATGCAAGCCGAGCGGGATTTCTATGTTGCTCCATTAAACAATATTCCTTTCTTAACAATGAAATGCATACGTAGAGAAGCCTTTCTATGCGACATTCCCTCAATCATAAACTTTGCTGAAATTATGTTTATGGTCTTTAGGAATCTAAGGCTCAGGATGGGATAGAGGAGGAGAAAGGAATTGGGAATTTGCCGGGCTGGCCCTATGTGAAGGAACCATTCAGCATTTGCCTGGTGTGACTAAGAATAAAAATAAACCAGAATCGAACCCACGACCTCCCGACATGCTACGCCAACGCTCTACCACTGATCTACGGCGGGTCAGTAAATAATAGCAGCTTGTCGGTGGGCGAAATCCTCCCATCTCCTAGTTATAATACTAACTACTTGTTCAAATCCCGGCCAGGACACTGGAGACTTTTCTCGTAGTGTTCCCATGCATGGCTCTCTGAGGTGCACTTAACCTCATATCGAGAAAGGCAGTCCGCACAGTACTCGGTATAGAGGGACTCTAATGAGGCCATACAAGATGGCTGCCGCTGAACCGTAATTTGGCTTCATGTGACGTCATGGATGTTCTCTCCATTTTCTTCCTAACTCGAAGTATTTATCACATAAATGCATGATAATAGTTGGCAAGTCCTAGAAGAGAAACAGCTGAGAAACTCCAACACTGCTTCAGGTACTGGTACTCCTATCATCCATTTTATGCTAATCAGTCCATCTTTACTCAGCATCCATTTATGACCTTCCGGTTGTAAAACTTGAGGGAAATTTTCCAGACATCTTTTCCAAATTCCTGCTTAATATTTGGCTTGTATAGAAAGTTGACGAAGCTTATGGAGGAAGCTTGTTGATCTTGTCGGTTTCGGAATATTTGATATCTTTGTTCATTTATGTTTCCATATTACTTTTTCGTGAATATAATTGACATGTAAACTTTTGGATGAAATAGTGGTCGTCATTGGATAATGCAAACTGGCCTTCTAGTATTGAAAACAAAAGAGCAAATTCCTAATTTATTTCTAGAAATTTGAGAGTTTTGAGCTTGCCTTGCCCAGAGAATGCTCTGACTGTATCACAACCTGCCCATGCATGTAAATCAGATAACGCTGATTTAACAAGATATCTGACGGTGGATGCAAGTTTCTTAATGTCTATTTTCCCGGCTCGACCATTTCTGCCGCGTTTGATATACAGGTTGCCCTCCTGACAAATTTCCGACGATATATAAATAGCTAAAACTAAAACATCAGTGACATCAGAAACACAAACATTTGAGTATCCAGAGCACCATCTCTTATAGTTATACATATGTAGCATCGTCCGAGTATCTGCTTCTTCTTGGGAAGAAGAAATTTTTTCCACTTTCTGGAAAACGCTAGTAGTCATTTTGACACACGTATTCGAGTAGTACGATACAATGTCTTTTCACCAACATTGTTCCATCCATTTTCTTGTTGCCAACCTTCAACAAGGAACTTTGTTAGTTTATCCTCACTATAATTGCTTTGAAGAAGACGCCTCCATTTGATAATCCTATGACCTCCTTTGATATTTATGAAGAAAATTTCTTCCTCCAAATCTTTGCTGAGACGTTCAGCAGGTTAGATTCATTTGCCATTGTAAGTGGCAATTACTATACCGATTCTGTTGCTATAGAAGCCAATGTTTAGGACCTGATTCAGGAGTGTATGAGATATATCGTCAAAAGTTCTATTTTCTACATGTACGGTACATTTTAAATTAATGCCGTCCTATTAATTACGGTGGCTGATGAAGAAATATTTCCATCTTCAGGTAAAACCAGGCTTTCCAAGTGTTTCCCCACCACTACCTTGCTAGTTAATTCATCAATCCATCGGAGTTGACCAGACTCCAAGGTCCCAAGGATGAATCAACACCTCTAACATATTTGATTGTTGTTTCTCTGCTATAAGGATCATACTTGCGAAAAAAAATTGCGGTCTGACTTAGGTTTGCATCCTTCTTCTTTCCATTCAGTTTCAGAGTTGGAGTTGGAGTAAAAGGCTTTAAGTTATTCTTCTGTATCAGTTGGAAAAAATATTTTTCCGTTTCCAGACGATCTCTTTTAAATGTATCATATGTATCCTCAACTTTCTTTCTCACGATCAATAACGATATCTATACATCAGGTGGTACTGTTCTTCCTGTTGATAAGTTCATTATGTCTGAAGGATTTTCGTCAAGTAGATTAGTCTACTCATTCTCCCATAATTGAACTCTAGATGAAAGACACTATCAACTATTTTCACCCGAGGTCTATGTAGATCAGAATGGGAAAACGAGGTCATATTTATTATACTCAGATTATATTGTAGTTGCCTCAAAGCTGATACACAGTATTTAGCAGTTATATAGCATTTTTAAACAGTACCTACTTTTGAACTGAATCTTTTAGTATCTGCTAAAGTATGTGTATCTTGTTCACTGTCTCCTCCAACATTTGATCTACAGTAATGCGAGAAAATGTCTTCTGTGATCTCAATTTAACGGACAACCGTCCATCTTTCAAGTACTTATTTATTTCAGGTATATTTTTATCCAAAGCAGACATATTTGTAAAGTTTACAGACAAATATCGATGATAGTATGTTTTGTCCATAACAAAACACCAGGGAATCATTTGTTGTATTCAAAACATGAACAGCGATCAGTTTCCTTCCCGGTGATTTCGAATTAATCCAAGTAATAGCTCTACTAAGCCTAAGTAATGAGATATAATAAATCTAAGTCCATTGTTTGTCGTCTTTTACAAAGTATAAGTAGCCTTCAAACTTGTCCATTACACTTACAATGGTGGGGTTTTGTGCTACACTTTTGAATGTTTCGTTGCACATTTTATCACATAATTGTTGTATCAGTTTATCAACAGTCTCCAATTCTGGAAGATCATCAGGAGAATCTGATTTCAAGTAATCTAGAAATGGTCGCAAGATGATGCGCATGAATGCCTCATGTATGTACATATGCAAACGAATAGAATACATGGTTGTATTGCTTTCCTTGAAGAACATTACTAATGGAACTCTATGAA
>JAGDQP010020877.1:0-32570 GCA_022664845.1 Lepisma saccharinum | reverse complement strand
GGTCAAAGACGCCCTTTTCCAATGGTTGTGAATACTACATTGATATAATATCAATACGCTACATTGGCAACTATAATGTTTAGTTTATATGTCATCCTACATGTTTCACTTATTAAAGCTATTCTGTTACTTGATTTTCATTGTTCAAATCACTGTCCAAAAAGTGGGGAATCTCTATCCTAGTCACCCTATTTGAAGGATTTTCTATAGCATTGCCCACTGCCTCTAATTTCATTGTGAGAGTCATTTTACACTCTTACTCTGCTTAGAAATCTACACTTTGATAACGGAATATTTACTATTCCGGAGTACGTAATATTTACTGCTTAATAGATTACTGATATTAAGAAAACATGAATAAGGCTATAATATTATGTCAACCAAGTATCTGTTATCTTTTACTTATTTATCAAGATTATGGAAGCGACGTCTATTAATTTCTTGCACCCAAATTTTAGTTGATCGAATCGTCCTGCAGAGACACTTCCTAGACCAATGAAAAATTAACATTAAATATTTTTCGAAGTCGACAACATTCTATATGCTTAAATATCATATGGAAAGTTTACTTGCCAAGTTTAAAAAAATATGGAATATTCCTTTTTATCAAACATGCACAGAAAATATCCCTCATATTTTACCAAAATCTGTAGATGTTTATTGCACGCGGCTCAAACTGTTTGCCAAGTTTTAACTCCCTAATTTGTAAAAATACGAGATATAGCGCGGACAAAATTCGAAATTTCACACTCTGTCCCCTAACTGGGTACAGTGATGTTTCCAGGTTCTGCTAAACTGTATCTTAGTACGCCGTTTCTTTCACTTGGTTACTTTTTCTATTGAATTACAGGAAGCTGCTACAGACGTTCGAAAACGGAAAAACATTCAACAAAGTGGATATGTAGGCTATACCCATGATCGGTGCTTGTCAGATGGTTCAGCGTTCAGGTTTCGAGGTTAGGGGTGTTCGGTATTAAGATTTTCATACCGACTTTCGATACGTTTTGGATACCGACAATTATCGATATACCGAATGATGCTGAAATACCATATACCAAAGGATACCAATATACCGAAATACCCATATACCGAAGGATACCGATATACCGAAATCACCGAAATATCGATGCACCAAAATACCGATCGATATCGATATACCGAAATACCGAACAATATCAAAATACCGAGAAACAATGATATTGAGTGATATGTACGTATGTATTTCGAGATCGATCTGTACAACCACCCCGAAATTCATTTTAATATGCAAAAATAGTATAATTTAGGTGTAATTATCTATATTTTGGGTACCTTTCACACCCAGACTGACTTTGGAGTTGAACTCTCCAAATCCATTAACCCCCTCCGAAATTAAATTTTAGATACGTGTCTGGAAATACTGAATGGTACCGGTACCGAAAGATAACGAAATACCGAAAATGTAAAATAGATAACAACAATAAATAAATCAAATGTAACTGCGGGGAAAAGGTAAAATGAATTTTATGGTGGATATCCGGATATCCGACACTCGGATCCGGATTCGAAGATCTCACACTTGGATCAGAGTTTGAAGATGCGACACTCCGATCCGGATGCGGATACCTGAAACCTGAACCCGAAGATCTGAAACCCGGATCTTCGATGTTTCGGATATCTAGTAAAATGGATTCGTGCGATTTCGGTCGCACATTCACAAACACAATATCCGGATTTAGTTATTTTGATACCAAACCGCCGTAGCTCATTGGCAGAGCGTTGGCGTAGTATTCGGAAGGTTGTGGGTTCGATCCCAGCGGCCGACTATCCTGACTGCAGTTTTTAGGTTTTCTCTGTCTCACCACGCAAATACCGGAATGGCACCTTCAACATATGTCCTGGACGACACCTTCCCGAATCCTTTCCCCTCCCCTATCCCGGCCTGAGCCTTAGATGTCTAAGGCCATAAATAAAATTCAATTCAATTCCAAATTAATCGGTCCTAAGTGTTCAGAGAGTTGTTTGACATATTTTGGCTCTGCAATCAACACTAGAATGATGTTCTTATAGCACACGACGTCAAGTTTTGGATCGGGTCTATATTTGGGACCCAGTGACCCTATTTAGTTTTCGTGACCCGAGGACAATGCAGAGATTATTTCCTTGAGTTTGAGGGTTGACCGAGAACGGAGGTGTTATCCCCAGAACACGAAAAATACGAAACTGGAGCTCATTAAGTTCTCAGGCCAGGTCAAGTTTTAGACCGGATCACCTATATCCGAGTCAGGCAGGATCACCAAAACTGACCTAGTTTCAGCTCTGCCTTTGAATTTTATTTATGGCCTTTAGGCATCTGAGGCTCAGGTTGGAATAGGGGAGGGTAAAGGATTCGGAAAGGTGTCGGCCAGGGCCTATATTGAAAGCGCCATCCCGGCATTTGCCTGGTGTGACTGAAAAAAAACTGGAAAACCTCAGGATGGTCGGCCGCTGGGATAGGACCCACGACCCTCGAATTCTACACCAATGCTCAACCACTGAGCTATAGCGGTTCGGTGTTTTAGCTCTGCCATGCTACTCCTTCTATATAAGTTATTGGTACTCATTTTTTAAAATTTCAGAAGAATTCAGTATTTTAATATTCCTATATTGTTCAGTATAATGACACTGTTCGATATTTCGATATTTTCGATATTTCGATATTTTCGGTATGTCTAGTGTTGCCGACGAGATTTAGGCTGTCTCGTCTCGTAAATATCTTGTCCAGAGGGTGTCTCGTCTCGAAAAAATGTATTCTTTGCGTCACGAGAGCTCTGTTTCGTCTCGCTTTCTATAGTCATATATCTGTCTCGTCTCGTCTCGTGGCAACACTAGGTATTTCGGTATTGGTGATACCGAATTTTCAGTATTCGAAAATATCGATACCGATTTCGGAATATCGATATTTTTGACAGCCCTAGGTTTTGTCAGGAGAGACTTCAAGGGTGCATTCTCCATTGTATAGAAAATACACTGAATGTTTTCATACACATGTTGCCAATTATATATAAGATAATTTAAAAACATTTGTTTCTTCCTCAAATTTCTTAACATGTTCAATGTTAGAATGCAAAGAAATTGAGTTCCATATTCCTTAAAATAGCTATTTAAGATATTTAAATTCCACCGTTTTAATATTAATTACCACAAGTCATGATGTATCACTTCCATTTCATTTCCATTAAAAAATTCAATTTTTTTAAAAAAATCGAAGCAACAATTTTTACTTTGATGCTAATAATTATTGGAATAGTACAGTAAAATTAGAAACGAAAACTTAGTTTGAATTCTGCTACCTCTGAAACGCAAAGTTTTCGATTTTGTGCAATTGCATATACGTACAGGTGCGTACTGGTACCTCTCGGTTCACAGATGCACATTTTCTGTATTCATGTAAAAATCTGTTTCTTTATTAATAATTCGACATGCTTTTCTTAGCAACTACTTCTAATTTCTAATAATTAGAAGTAGTTTCTATTTCTAATAATAATAATAATAACGGTCACAGTAAAGACATACTTTAGTAGGGCATGAGGGGTGAGTTTTCCAAAATGATGTATCGTCATCAAAACTATGTTCGCTTGAAAAAATTTCGGTCGGTTGCAGTAATAGAAGTAGTTTAAAATTTAAGTTAAAAGATTTTTTTAATCTCCTGGAGATGTGTGGGTTGAATGGGGGCAATTTCTCCGAAATTTTGTATTGTTATTACAATTACTTACGCCTACATCAAAGTTTCAAGTCGATTTGAGTAGTAGAAGCGGGTTAAAATTGAGTTACTAGATTGGAACAACTACAACAACAAAACTGACAGAAGAGTGAAGCTATATAAAATCGTTTAGAAACGGCCGGGTAAATGGAGGTGGCTGAATTCAAACTATCTCTCTACCTGTTTTGGTTGAGGCGCTAACCTGCGTCAGGACAGACGGGCAAAGTGAAACTGAGATCATAATTTGGGCAAGGAGTTCGCTCAAAATAACCACGAGACGAGAATAAAAGAATCTTTTGCTTATATGGACTGTTGAGAACAATATTTCTGTAATTGTATGCCATTTCTTCTTACTTTCTAATATACACTTTCCTTCTTATAAAATGCAATACTAAAACATTATGATGGCACATGATACAAAAATAGTTAATATTTTTACAATACAAATTGAAATTGTGTAGTTCTCTGGGGAGAAAAAGAAGAGTCTAGCTGAATCTTTCCCTTGGCTGCGCCAACATCTGGAGCTGGGAAGATCGTGGGGGAGGAAGATTTATTACAGTTTTTTCTGCCTGGACACTAGAATTCTGAGAAAATAGGGGTGAGACGTGTAAAGGAGGGTGGCAAGAAAGTTAAACGAGTTCAACTTAGTAGCAATCTTGCTGATGGGTAGGCAAATCACTAGTCCCACTCATCTTGTGAAATTGTTACCGATGGAAGGAGGGAAACTTTCCACCGACTTTTTGTAGAATGTGACTACGGCTTTACCTTCATCAGGCGATTGACAGGATGGTTTCCTGCTCATACCTTCCCTCATCTTCTATTTACCCTATTTCGGCCTTAGCCAAGGATGCCAAACAGTCTTAAATAATATCTAATTGAAAATTGAAAGATTGAACATAATAATTTCGGGATTTCGATTAATTATATTGCACTTACTGCAGTGATTACGTCAGACACTCCATGTGGGAAGTGTCACTTACAAATTCCTCGAAAACACCCTCAATTTTGATTTTTTTTTTTTTTTTTACTGTCAAAAAGTCCCAAGTTTGACTTTACACCCCCTCAAACTGAAATTCCTGGCGCAATCTTAATAATAACATTAGATCGGGATAGGGTAGGGGAGAAGGATTTGGGAAAGAAGTTGCCCCTAGTTTAGTTTGAAGGCATTATGCTGACTTTAGCCCAATATAGCATATAGCTTAGAAAAAAAGCATGCAAAAGTTTCTGGATTCAAAGCCAGGACTTTCCAAAGAGGAAGCCAACACTTTACCAATTGAACTTCGATCGTTCGATCTTTGCAAATAACAGAAGTGAGAGTGAATTGGGCGTAAGCTTATATAAAACTGAGTGTGAGTTTGAACAAGCTCATTTTTAACATTTGAATTTGAGCGTGAGTTTCGCTCAGTTTTTGCGAATTGAGTTTGAGTTAATCTCTACTCATTTTAAAGCTGAGTGTACTCAACACTGCTCAGTTGCTATAGCGTTGGCTCAGCAATCAGAAGGTCGATACAAGGAGCCGTCCATTCTGACTTACGTTTTCCATGGTTTTACTACAGTCATACCAGACAAATGCCGCGGTTGTACCTACTAAGTAATAGCAGTTTGTTTGGAAAATTTCTCATAAACAGTAAACTATTGGTGCTTTTATCTTATTTGATTGTCATTATGTCCCATCAAATATTTCATTACCGAAGTGAAGAGTCAGTGTTGTCTGTATTACTTGTAGAAAATAAGAGCAGGTGTACTTACTTGTTAAAGAATAGTTTTTTGTATGCATTTGTAACAGTTTTCACAATATATTATAAAGCGTTGCAGGTAAACTTCTTAATAGATCAACATGTCGTCGTAAAAGGTCTGTAGTTGTCATCCAGGCAGTACGCATCAGCGTAAGGAAATGAACCTGTTATTACATGCCATTAAACAAAGGTTACTAATTATTTTCTAATATATACACAGTACATACTAGTTATTTATATTAATTATTTTTTCTAATTGATGTAAATAAAGACCATACTATTTAGTAGGTTTGTGGTATATATATTTGAACTGTGATACACAGTTTCTCCGTGGAACAAATTTTCCGTGATCCTACAAGAGAAAAAAATTCAATAATCTCCCCGTAATTCGATTTAAACTTGCAATATTTCAGTTCGGTACTAATTGAACTAAATTAAAACATCTTGAATTTCCACATAAAAAAATTCACAAATTATCAGGTATATCTAGTTCTCGAGTTTAGAAACATTGTATGTCCTTGTAGTTGATTAAGTATTATATGATTTTAGCGTTATATGATTTTATACTACATATAAGTTCGTATTCACCTGATTTTCCCCTATGTTATACGCTATGACGAAAGCTCGAATTTGTGATGAAAAAGAATGTTCGCTGCTTCACATTTTAGATATTAAATGTTTCTTTTTTATTTTGGGGCTCTCAAAACGTCATATCAAAATTTTCTAGCAATTATAAAAATATATTTTGCCAGTAAACATTTTTAAAAACTGGATTTTTTACAGTAAACAATTATTTTGGGGATAAAAAATAAATTATTTAATTATTTAGAAGTCTAGAAACAAAAAATAAAAAAATGTTTGCACACAAATTCAATGAGAGAACAAAACCTCTAGCATAACAAGCACCGTACTTGCGCTAAGCTGCTCTAAGATACAGTATCTACCAAGTGACATCACACGCCATTCAGCCAATGAGGATTAAAATACTGGAATGACCAATGTTATTTTATATATCGTGGATTAAAGTGAACAGTTTGTTAGAGATTTGACGTTTTTTAGTCTTTAAAATAGCTATCGCGGGCTCGAATCTCAATGTTCACGCCCATTGTGAAATTGTTTATCAATTGACATTATTTAATTGGATTTGACACAGTATAATAGTGCTACAGTCAATCGTTTATAATTATGATATTTGATGTTTTATAGTTAGTTATTGATTAGTCGTTATGGTTACTGTCCGCCATCTTCCGTTATTCACTCTATAAACTCTACTCACTGTCATTTTATGGTGTATTTTTCACTACCAATTTTGATTTTTGAGATACAAACTATAACACTTCAGATTATTTTATCACTAATTATAGAAAATTTCTTGAATATTAGGCCGAAAATCTTTTGTATTTTGTAATTTTTTCACAAGTAATTTCAGCGGCTTGTTTCCACTAAACTGCCATCTTCCCAACCGTTACAGATTTGAGCTGGACTTTTCTATCTGTGGCCTTTTCCTTCCTTAAATTTGACCTTCCCTTCTGTTATTGTACACCAAAATAGGTGCAAAGGTCCTCGCCCCTAGGGAGTCCGAACACGCTTACAATTTAGTAAATTGGATTCAGTGGTCTTGATTTATCCAGCCGTTTCTAATTTGGTATTTAAAATTTGCAGACCCTTTTCATTTGGTTAGTCTTCTGCATTTTAAGAATTCATGCAAGTGATTAAATTACAGTAAAGCAGGTAGAGAGTCACTGACCTAAAGTTTGACGTCAGCGAATATGACCTCGATTAATCTGCTCCTTTCTAAACATTTTGGTATGACTATTTTAACTATTCATATAATTATTAGACTAAACCTTGCAATGGTTAACTCTTACTAAAGGAATAGTAATCGTTGTCAGATTTCTTTGCATTTATTTGACAGGAATCAAATAAGTCCATGCAATACGAACATATATGGCGGAACTTTGTGAGAAAAGAAGAACAAGCTTCAGGATTCGAACTCGCGTCGCCAGCTTTATGGACGAAAAGGGTGGGTGGGAAGGAACGCGACGCAGCGCGCACGGCCACGAAGATATCAGGTAGAAAAGCTTCAAGCTTAACTCTTAAACGAAATAAAAGTTATATGAAATGGATTTTTGTTTCAGTTACAGTGTTTCGTGCATCTATGAGCTAATATCCTATTAACTACTATTTTGTTAGATTCTATACGTATGAAATCCATGTTGTATAATTTGTCAAAAGTTTCAAAAACAGTGTTTAGCGTCCCAAGTAGGAATAAGTGAAACTTCATCGCTAATTATTACAGACATAGCAACATCGCTGTATTATAATTTATTTTATGACCAATGATAACAAAAGAATAGTTCTAATTACTTTTATTCACATATTTTTCTCTACATCACAACTAGATATACACACATTATTTTCTTCACAAAGATTAGTACTCTAAAACTGCACTAATACACTCACCCAATGTATTAAAACCCGCGCAGTGGTCACTCATGTTGTTACAAGGTTGCCACGTAACTCAATTTCTGGACTTAAACTTTCTAAGAGCTGCTAAAGAGTGCGCTCAGATTATAATTGACTGAATGTACATGAAAACTCAGACTCAGAGAGTTAAAATATTTAAAGATAGCGAATTTCCATTTTAACATATGCTTTTATGGCACCTAGTGTCTGTCCAGCCTAACTAGACTGAAGACTTGTAATCTCTTGCAGACCAATAAGGTGTAGTATATGATATTCAGTTCGCATTCCGTGCTTTGTTCGGCATCTAAATCGAACACAGAAACAGTCATTGTATACTAGGATTATTTCACTCCTAGTGCGGCTGAACTGACATCAGGTGGCATCGAAAACGTTGAGGCATTGGCGGAATTAGGAGAGAGACCTGGGGGGGGGGGAATTACCTTAAAAGCTATCGTTTAGAATGAAATATTTAAAGTCATTCTGAAATGACTGGTGGGGCAATGCCCCCCCCCAAGGGCCCTATAAACCCGCCTCTGTAAATGAGGTTGGTTTTTGCGTTCTATAATTGTTTTAGACCCTGCTTATGACTCGTAGATTATCTGGTGGATTAAGGATGGCTTCTTATGTACGCACTAGGCACATTCTTTGCTTACGATTTGGCTGAGTAGCCAATCAAAACACGCGTTTAAGTATTTCTATTGACTATTCATAAAAACGCAAAGTATGCGAATAGCGCGTGCATGAAAAGCGAGGCTAAGGGCTGATTTTCATGAAAGCTTGCGCTGCTTGCGAGTTGGGTGAGTAGCCAATTGAAACACGTGTTTAACTTGCGTGTTTCATTGTAAGGTAAGTGTAACACGTGTTTCATTTGTCTCCAAATTAGCAGAGAATTTTGTTTTGTTTCTCAAAATTTCGCAGACTATTCATCTCAGTTTCTGAAATACGGACACTGCAATCTTCATCATTTGAAGAGCACAAGAGAAAAACCAAAACAGTCCAAAAACTGTATTTTCAATAAACTTACAATCTGTATGCTTTTACATTGTTCTTGGCATCTTGAGTTGTCAATAAATAACTTGTGACTTAGTTGAGTCATCTTCTTTACTATTTGTCACGTGGAAATTACCAAAAAGAGGATAAAAACGCCATTTTGTTTTCACAGTTTTTAGACTGTTTTCTTTTTCGTGTACCTTTCATTTGTGCTTCCATGATGATGTGATTGATATTGTGCTTAGTAAGCATTTAAAAAAATAATTTATTGTGATAAAAGTCGCCTTTTTCTTGTTAGATCTACTTCTTACACTCTCAAACGCCCATCACAAATAAATAACTCTGAACAGTGTTCACAGAGCCTGGAATGAATTCAGGCTCGCATGATTTTCTATTTTCTTCTGCAGCTAAATTTTTGGATGATATACTCTGCAAACTAGGAATTAACTCGCATTTAATTCGGTTATTATATTGGTGCAGTTTCCTTAAGAGTGCAGACGCCAGTCAGTGTAAATATAGATGTTACTTGGTATTAGTCCCAGGTAAGAAAACTAAGGAAAACATCTCAACAAATGTATTTTTGAATGTACTTAAGGATACTTTTGTGTACAAACTTATATTTTGTGTTCTTTTAAGTGATCAAATATTTTCGAAATTTACTGTACGATACTAAAGAAACAATTCTTCTAATTTTAAAACTGCTTATATCAGAATTTACCACGTTTTAACTTATTATGTGCTTGCCCTTAACTAAAATCGTGTAAGTATTAGCTGCAAGTATGAGTACTGAATAGGACTATGCTTCTTCATACATTTCAGATTTTGCTACGTGGAAATTATTGCATCATGGCATTAGCACCCATTTCTAATGAGGAAAAATCGAAGCTACTTAAACTTCACAAAGAAGACGAACGCCAAGTAGAAAAAGACCTTCTCTATCTCAAAGAATGGCTAAGGAAACAGCCCCATTTGCCATACAATTTAGGTAAGAAATGCGTCGTTTTCTGGTTGTCTTATCCTTTATCATGACAAGTTGATGGTTACTGGGTCAGAAACTTTCTTTATCTTTGATTATTTTCTTGAATTCATGCATTGAAATAGAAACAGATATCTCATCCCGACTGGCCTGGTTGTCAGTTAATTTGTAAGTTCTTAGTTAAACAGATCACTAAGTAGAATATGTCACGTTTTTACAGTTTCAGTGGACAGTGATAATAATTGTCTAATCGATATGTATTGGATTGGTGCGAATGAAATGACCGCTTTGACGTCTGGTGGGAAACGCACCCCAGCAGCACAACAGAGGGATCGATTGAGGTCACCCGACAACGTCACAAACTGTTTATACTTCCAGCAAACAGGCTGAGTTACACAGACAGTCAGGATGCAGTGTGTTGTTGAATAGGGTCGTATGAAAGTGCACAATGGACAACACACAATTGCGAATGATTTTCCCTTATGAATTCAAATTGGGGCTTTCTGCACAGCAAGCCGCAAAAATATTAACAGTGCATTTAAGATAGAAATGGCGAATGAACGCATCATTCGCCGTTGGTTTGTCAAATTTTATTCCTGTGACACATTACAAAATGCACCCTGTGGGCACCGACCAACATCATATTCGGATGAGCTGCTCAGGAACACCCTGGAAGCAGACCCTTGGATACACTATACCATACGACTGTCAGTCGGCGGCTTTGTGCGCTCGGTAAGGTGAAAAATTTGGAGTCATGGGTGCCACATGAGTTGACACTGGCCAATAAGAATCGTCGTCTGGAGGTGTGCAGTTCTCTGAGCGTAAGTAACAAGAGGGAAGGTTTCCTGCATCGGATTGTCACCTGAGATGAAAAATGGATATGTTATGACAATCGTAATCGGTCAAGCCAATAGTTGAATCATGATCAACTTCCGTGTCCTAAACCACCTATCCACCCACGGAAGGTGTTGTTGTTGGTATGGTGGGAGTGATCTATCATGTCTTTCTCAGGTGTGGTGAAACCATCGCAGGAAATCGTTACTGTGCTGAACTCCACGAAATGCACTGCAAACTCGTCAACAAACATACAGCAATATTCAACAGACGTAGTGTCCTCGTGTTGCATGACAAGACCCTCCCACACGTCGCAAAAAGTACGATGCAGGCTCTCTATTTCTTGCAGTATGAAACTTTTCTCACTCGCCAATGTTCAATGTTCCCAGCATACACGCGTCGTACTTAAATAATTACAACGGTTTCAATCCGAAGACATCAGTGAGGAAAAGAGGCTTTGTTCACCTCACCCTGTCGACTTGCAATCATTGTGTAATGCAGCATAAAAATGCGTGTGGGGCAGCAAGTACCTGAGGCCGTTCCTTGTACAGTCAAATAAATGCAGTTAACTACAGTGACTTCAGACAGTTTATAGTCAAAACAACCGAAGGTGAACTCTGCTCCAAGTGACTGATCTAAGCATTCTATCCAAAGTTGTCCCAGGAACAAAATTACTAGATGCAAAGAGTCACGGTGCATCTAACAACATATATCCAGACCGAATCTCACATCTTCAGACTATCACCTTTTCCAATCATTGACACAATTCAACAACATACGGAACTAAAAATTTGGGATTCGAGACTTTCTAGCCTCCAAATGGAGAAGTGACATATGTCTTGGATTCTGGTTATGTCTGACTGTTTACAGAGGACAAAAAAAAAAGAATGTTTTTTTTTTTACTGCGACAGATTACTACAATGTATAAGTTACATAAGTCCTCTTCAATGTATTGAACTAAAACTACAAGATTATTTGGCTCACGGTGGTAAAAGATGGGTGCTCTGTTTATTGTCATAGAAAGGAATTCAATTGCAAGTATCGCGCTTTTAAAGCCATGAGATCCTTGTAATTAACTCTTATAATATTATTTTAGTAATATACTAGGGTACCCGTGCTGCTCCGCAGCATTGTAAAGTAAGGGGATTTTAGATCTCCTGTGTATACCGCTAAACAGTGAATCATTTACATGTGATAGTGTCATAACAATTATCATTTTTTTATAGAGCTGAAAGGTATAAAAAACAAACAAATGTGAGGGAATTATAAAATTTATTCGTTAGGTTTCGAAATTGATTAAGAGCTTTTCACTTGAATATTCTACTGTATTACAATAAAAATAATCTTTAACCTCCAAGCATTCAGATTCCTTATTCAAAGAAACCCAGAAATATTATTTCATGTTGAGAATGATTGAGAAGCGAAAACATTTCCTTATAGGGACAATCCGATAATTACACTACTTTCATGTCTGGAGATATTCAGAACATTCTAGTATGCAGTATTAGTGTGCTTCCTAACATTATGCGATCATCGAGATATCATGTATCATAATTTTCCAGAGTAGTCTTTGGTTCTTCTGGAAAGCATCGTTTGGAAAACCGCGAAGTAACTACTTAAGTCAAAATTCTCGCCAACATCGGAAAACGCAAGCCTCTCGAGATATAAGTTTCTTCAAGGAGAGATTCGTATTTGCACTTGCTCCCTAAATTTCCGATGTCGTTGCTAGTATTGAAGTTTAACACAGAAATAAATGATTGTCAAATGCGTTTCAATCTGTATGTCAAGTAGAAATGAAAATATTTTATGTCGAAGTGCAATATGCGGAAAAGAACTTGCGTATGTCAGTTTCAACCAGGCAAGAATTCTCATAGTATCTTAAAATGTGGTAATTGCGCAGTACAAAGTGGCATTGATAATAGTCCACAGTATCATTCATGAACTTGGCATCACTTTATTCATGTAAATAAGATGAAGGTTCAGTTTCACGCAAATGTCATATGCTCCACAGTAAACAAAGTACCCTAAGTACAACTCCTTCAAGAATGTATTATCATTGGCACAATGAAATTAGTTTTTTCTGACACTACCAATACTTAAGAACTTGACTTTTTGTATACAATCACATTTGGCATACAGCTAGTTCGTGTTGTTTAAATTTGTCCATAAGGCTTTACCATCATCCACTATCAACCCCTACCCATCAATTACAATATCACTGCGTGTAAAGCAGAGTAAACCACAGGTTACCAAAACAGTGAAATGTGCAATGGTTTAATACGTGTATGAACAACCGTATTTAATAATGTTTTATACACCTTTGGTGTAAAAGGGTGTTTTCGTTAGATTGTGGTGTAGAGCAGAACTTTACATAAAACTCACAATACACAAAACAAGAAAATCCTGGGCTCTGACTGTCTTCTGAACAGTAAATTAAAAGAGAACACATTTAGGGTTTCAGAGACAAATGTTTCTCTCTCTCTCTGGGAAAAGATCTATAACAATGAGGTGAGAATTTTGACGTAAATAGATCTATAACAATGAGAATTTTGACGTAAATAGATAGACTGTGGGTTTGAAGAGGATGGTTTCCAGAGGAACCAATGAAATCTCGGGAAAATTATATCACATGATTTCTTAATGGCATGATGTTAGAAAGCACACTAATCCTGCACTCTAGAATGTTCTGATTATCTCCAGACATGAAAAGAGTGTGAATTACTTCCTTGTCAGAATGTTGTCCTTATGAAGACAGCTTATTACAACTCAAGCACTCAACACAATATAATCTTTCTGCTTTGTTCGAAATAAAGGGTTTGAATTTTTGAACTTTGAAGGTAATTTTTAAGACATTTGAATATTAAATAATTTCTAAAAATACTGAACAAAGTTAATATTTCGCTCACGTTCCTGTTTATTTTTCAGGTTTATGTAAAATTTCAAAATTCTTATAACACTATTTCATATAAAATAATTCATTATATTCATACGACGATTTGCAACTAAATATGTAAGGTGATACAAAATTTGTCAGAAGCCCAAAAAATACAAAATTAAAAAGTTGTGTTCAGTGGGTGTGAGTTATTTTACTTTGATGTCTACATTTATCTTTCCTTTTACACAAACGTGTGTTATTATATAGCCGTTTTTATTTGCGTTTACATACTTTTAATTATTTACAATAAAATACCGCATATCTTCCTATATTTATACTCACATTAATTCATCTTTTAGTTTTTCAAGGTAACCGAAACGTTCTTGCAGTTTTTGACAAAAACTGAAAGGTATACAGAAAAGTCACTTAAGAATAACAAACGCAATGCAAAAGATTGATTGCTGAATTTCGTGGAAGAAAGAGGAAAAAGTTTGTGAAGAGAATCCTTAGCACATCAAAACGTGTTTTAAAGATGCTGTTAATTTCACATATGAGATGGTAAATTAATTATTTACAGAAACGCTCTGCCTATGAGCAGAGACAAGATTTCACACACAGGTTTTTCAAAAGATTAGGTTACTTACAATTCCCAAATATGGTAGACATCCGACACTTTGACTCAGTTAAACCGAAATTTCTACAATCATCGAAGCGTAACATTTCTTTTTTATACGGAAGAGATTAATTACAAATATAACTACTGGGCAGAAATTTAACTTTGATATTCCAAATTCGTTGTCAAAATTTCTTATGTATAATTCTTCCTTGAACTTAACACAACCTAACTTCCAAGTTAATAATACAGTCATGATATACGATAGTTGGGTTAGGTATAAATTTACAGAACAAATTTCTATGAGCAGACTGGCTTACGGTTTGCGAAAGCAACGAAGGAGTTTTAAACTTTGTTTGTAATCGAAATAAAACATTGCGAATCGGTTAATTTTACGTTTAACAAAGCGGACATACTATAGAGATATCGACCAATTTAAACCAAATCAATTTCCGAAATGAACAAACAAAATGCTGAGTAGGGAAAGAACGTGCATTTGAAAAGTAGCATCAACTATAGTGCAGTGCAAGGTAAAAAATATTCAACACTTTCGAAACAATATAATGTGGTGTAATTTCGCTATCTAAACATATGTGAATCAGACCTGGGTTTCAGAGAGAGAGAATGAGAAATTTTAAGACATTAGCCTTACGTACCTGATTGTAAACCGACCCGATTGTACCTGATTGTATACCTGCCAAATTAAGCTGACATTTCCACTTCCCTCATATTTCCACTAGAAAAGCACACCACTGACGTACTGTAAATACACTAAATCACTTTCACACATACTGAAGAAAAGGGTCTTAGAATCACAGATGATTATATTGATTTAAGAAAAACGGAAGAAAAGCACCACCGCACACCACATAAACACAAAAATCAGCACACTAACAAACCACCATAATTTTTACGCTTCACGACGTCCGCTTCCAGTTCCAACCAATATGGACGATGAAACAACAGCCAGCAAAATATTAATTTAGCTTTCACCTTGCTGAAGTTTGAAGAAGATGGCTACCATATATTTATATATTTCATCAGACGAGGCTGCTTTTGTTATTTATGGATTTCAAAATCTTGGCAGCTTAATTATTTTAACTATATATGAAATTTTCGAAGGCAGCCGTTATCAGCGAACCTTTTACAATTCGACGGCCATAACAGAACTGTCTCTTTCGGCAACAGCGAATCAGAGACGAGGATGAAACCAGAAACAAAAAGAGGAAGAGGATGTGGCCTAACCACCTGTTTCTCAGCGAAATAAATCAACAATCAGACCTTTACATTTATTTATGAAGATTTAAAACGAAAGGAAAATTGTTGAAAAATATAACGCAATAAAATATGCTAAGAATAGTTAATAAAATGAAGAAATAATAAAGAATACAATCCCGCCAATACAACAATCAAAGAGATAACCGGAATGGTTCGGTTTCTTTGACATGTGGACAAATAAAACACTTTGAAATGAGCCGAAGTCGGCTAAAGAATGAAGGATAATCACAGACAAAGCACAGATAATTACAAGGGGGATCAGATTATGTTAGTTATGCCACTGTATTATTATTATTTATATTTACAGATGATTGTATATTGTTAGTTTTCCTGAGGCAATCGAAATATAGTCTTGAGAAAGTAAAAAGGAAATTAGACAACATGTTGACCTTACGAGGACTCTTGCCAGAATTATGCGAAGACAGAGAAGAGCTTGATGCTACATCAAAATTGATCTATACGAAACAGTAAGTATTTCTAATAGTTGTATCGTTTCTATTTTTACATTATTTCATAAGAAGTACGCCGCGCCGCGGGGGTAAGCACAGTGTCAGTTTCAACCGATTGTAACAGGAATTCCTGTGTTATTTCTTAATTCGATAAGGATAAAAGTGTGGTATTTAGTAAATATATACTGGTTACACTAGTTTGATTCATAGTATGTGATCATATAGACTATCTAGTGCAGTCAATTGGATATAATTTTATGGAGAACCTAGAGAAGATTGTTGAACTGAAAATGAGCACAAAGGTTCCATTAGTCATAAACAAAATATATTAAAAGTTTACGCAAAAAAAGATTATGCGGTTTCCTAAATACGCTCGCAACTTCATTTCAAGTTATTTATCGCTGTACGCAGCATCTTTGTGTCCAAATGCTGACAACTTTTCCCCTAGCTTCTGCATTGAATACTGACACACATCCTTCTTTTCCAAAACTTTGCACAGGCACATGGAAGCTTGCTGTTCCTCTCACTGTTGGAGTCCACTACTTTTCTTCGGTGACTCGCCAGATTCCAAAAACGGAGTTGGAAGAGCTGATCAGGAGTCCAATGCCTTTTAGCATTCTTAATGGACTCTTCCTTCTACTCCTCCGAGATCGATAACACTCTTCTGTACGGGGCGTAGCACACTCATTGATGGTGAGTGCTCTTTAACGTGTATCAGCATGACTTGATTGATGAGTTTTTGATACCGGTACTTTTTTTTTAGATTTCTTTGCTTTTTTCTTCATCTGCTTTAGTACTACAGGAAAGCCAAATGTCTGCGTGAAGCTTTGGAAAACCAGGATGTCAGTATTCAATGCAGAAATTAGTTGAAAAGATGGCAGAATTTGTACACAATATGCTGCGTGCAACGAGAAACAACTTGAGCTGAAGTTGCGAGAGTATTTTGGGAACAGCCTAATATCGAATTACCAGGTCCAAAAACTTCATTACGCTTTAAAATATCGCGAAGAATATATTAGGTGATGCTTGGTATTCTGAGCATAAGATGGATCCGGAGAAAGAAATTCAACACATCATTGGCAGCGAAACTTATTAGACAGGATAGTTTGAAGTGCACCCAAACACTCCATAAGTACCAAACAATTGAAGACATGTAAAAAAAAAACATTTTACTGTTATTCCAGCCTCTCTTCAAACGCTTCTTCGTGAAATTATATTGAATCCAAAAAAGATAAGATGATGAATCGCAGGAAAAACTGGTTTCATATTCAACACAATACCAGGAAGAAACTGAAGCTGCAGGAGAAACATTCATGGCGCATCCCTATAGTGGTAGCACTGACGGTATATTAAACACCTGTCGTAGTGTAGGGGCTACGGCAATTTCGCCAATCTTTAAAAATAGGTTGATCCTTCTCAAATATTAAAATATAATAAAATACAAGGAAACTAATTGAACAATAATTAAGGAAAGGGATAGGATACAGAAATTGCTCAATGTGGTACCTTATATGGAGTTTGCGTACAAGGTGTAATTCGACATTTTATGGCAACCTTTATTTAAAAAAATGATTAGTCACCATTAGCTGACAATGGGACTAAGTTTTCTTCTTTTTTTGGACAATAGCAGTGCTAGTAATATTTAAGAATTCGCACTATTGAATAAACTTTCGCTACAGATTTATTTGGAGAGTATAGATTATCCATAAAGTGCATAAGAGACACGTTTCACTTTATTTGGGCCCGTCGTCAAATTAAAAGCTCATTGAATAACCAAACCTAATTTATCTTGGCTTAAAGGCCTACGAAATCTACACTGTTACTCATGTGCATTATGTACAAAGATTCTGAAACTGGAACAATTTCCGATTTCTCATGTAGACATGAGGGTACTTCTCCATATTACTTACTTCCATTACATGGCGTTAAATGTACTTCCAATGTTCTTATTTGCATTATTTCGGATGCGTACAATCCAGAATCAAGGAGTAATGAGAGCGCAAGGGCACACGTATACTTTTGAACAACGTCTCCTTGTTCTCATCCCCCTTAATTCTGCATCACGTTCTGCATCGTACGCATCCGAAATAATGCAAATAACAACATTGGTAGTATAATTAACACCATATAATAGAAAAAGCTAATATAAAAAATTACTGAACTGAGTAGTCTAGGGTGACCGTACCAATAATGGACCACTCGCCAGTGGTTGACCAATAAGGGAAACAAGCGGTAATAATAGAGTATATACCGGATACAATAGTTTTATACTTCCGTAAGATTTAATAATGTAGTCCCCAAACGCTGTGCAGCCAGGAAATGCATTGTCTTCCCCAAAACCATGTAAACTGTGTAAAGTGAATATGTATAAGAGGAAATGTGCATAATGAGAGAACTGAATTACAACTAATACAAGATATCCAGAAAGTACAGAGACATAATTATTTTATTCCCTCGTTGTTAAAGGACCTATCTATACAAAATTGAATGAATGATCTACATTGGAACAATCGTAGTTAACAATTGGCTACTGGAACTGGTTAACTATTGGTGCAAATACACCTTCAGTGGTATATTTGTCTACTGTCTTGTCAAATGAAACAAATGTGAGCTACTTTTTCCTTGACTCATTCTGCAAGGTCTCATGTCTTGTTTCGTAGAGAAAGAACAATGTTTCTCTTGTTATATAAAGTTCAGCTCTTTACACTTGAGATATTTTTCTTATTTGGTCAACCATTGGTACAGTCACCCTATATTCATAAAGTACAACGGTGTTTTGCTAGTCAACTAACACTTCGACTGGATGTTCTACGACATGTACTTTATATACTCAAGATGCACCCTTTATAAAGCGTGTACGTGTACTAACATGTTTACTATAGGTTGAACGTACTTATTTTATTTAAACGTTTTCTGAAAATCAACGTTTGTACGTGACAAATAAACGTAAAATATCGTTATTTTGCCCATTGGTATATAGAATCTTTGTACGATACATAACATTGCACTACCATTTTACTATTAAAAATGTGTTCTTCAGTCACCTACACGAATATTACCAGCACAACTAACAAAATAAGAAAGAAAATCATGGTACTTACCAGCAAGGGCTTACTTACAGTTGACATGTCTTCTGGGCATATCATGGCATTTTTTGTTTTTGTTTTATTTTGCATCGTTCTTTCATAAACATTTATTCTAATGAGTTATCTATGTACCTTATAAACCGGCATTTCCATCTTTAATATATTCTATAGCACTTCAAACTCATTTAATTCCGCCTTTTATTGAAAACTGCTTGGCTCCTTTCAGCGCTGGCAATGTCCTGGATGAGCTCTGAGGTTCTCGCAGTATTTTCTCCCTGCCACGCTAACTAGTAGTGAGTTAGTTGCTGTGGTAGTAGTAGTCCTAGTAGTAGAGGTAGAGTTGACATCATATTTTATTCACTCCGCACCGACGGGGAGGTATTTCGGCTAGTTTCTTTATACATTTGTGTGTGTGTTATTTTCTCAACGTGAAATTATACTTTGAGTTTACATTTAAAACTTTTAAACATTACCTGCCACCACTGTTACTCGTTAATGTTGTGTATGTCCACGAGTTTTCTTGCAAATTAGGCGTGACGGTTGCAGATCTAATTGTGAATGTTTACAAGTTTTAAATATAAACTCAAAGTGTGGTTTCACGTTCAGAAAGTAACACAAACAAATTTATAAAAAAATATACACTTAACAATAACACAAAATTTCCGATATTAAAAATTTCAAAGTTCTTGTGGACCCGAAGAATTTATTTTTCAGAAAAGAAAGTTTTCGTAGGCTTATTCAGCAAGACTAAATCAAATTTATTTTCAATATTAGAAACCACTTACACAACTTTGACTTTTTTAGCTCCACCCTCAATATGCCAGTTAATAAGCCACAAAAACTATACTGGATACGCACGCCGGCTGCAATAGCACCACAACTCAATAAAGTTAGAAAGTGATATATTTTTAATTTTCTACGTCATAGTTGACCTCTGTCTTTGTTGCAGCTGCATGTCTTTACGGCAGATCGAACTTTGAAATGCTGGTATCTCAAAAACAGCAAAATTTGAGATGTGGCGTTATTGTAGACGGACCCAATTTTTTATGCCAAGTGTACCATAGATTTGCATGACAGAGTTCTCCAATGCCTTTCTAGAGTTCCTTAAAAAAGTTCAGCTAATGCGTGACTTCCATATTTTGCCAGGTTTCAATTTATATAAATACTAAAGAAATAGTTTAATATGTTATATTGGTACCTCTCTTATATCATCGCATGATAATACGAGGCCACATTATTTAATATAACATTTAACTTGATATTTGGCTCATATGCTCAAAATGGAACTGCATATTTAATTTTCCTTTAGCCTTTGTTGATTCCTTTACTAACTGCAACGCAGAAGTAGCCTACTGATTTTGGTCCGCCCGGAATATTTCCGGTTTCTACCATATCTGGTCGGCATTCCCCTATCCGCTACCTGGGGAGGCGCCTGGCAGGGAACCAATAACTTCAACCCCATAACACTTTGTCTTTTACAGATTCGGATCTATATGCTTCTTTTCCCGGATCTCCGCGCTGAGATACGAATGTGAACTTGAATTTATTTATGCCGATCGAGGCAGTTCTGTGGTCTGAGACGTTAGGCCAGTCTCTAAGATCGCGGGTTTGAATTCCACCTGGGACATGGATATTGTGGATTGTAATAAGCATTTAATTCATTGAATCGTGTAGGGCCGAAATCAGTTCGTAAAGATGTCCCATACAAAATAATGTTTACAAAGCTTTTGCATTTATTTATGACGTTTAGGCACCTATGACTCAGACCGGCACAGGTTATGAGAAAGATTGTGCAAAGGAACCGGCCAAGAGACCAAGTTATAGCTACTATCCCAGTATTAACCTGGTATGACTGAGAGAAACCGCTGGTAAAACCTAAGTCAGGAGGGTCAGCTGCTGGTATCTAAACATCATCATCCCGAATGCGATGCCAACGCTCAACCAACTCAGTTATGGTTTTGCTGTTCTGCGTAACTCATTATGGACTACAAGTCGCTCAAGTACTACGTAGGCATTTCAGGGAGAGAGAGGGTTCTAACTTCGTTTATGTTGTATTCAAAATGTATAAGTGTATTGGTATTTTAAGAAGAAAATAATAAAGTTAGTCTCCAAAAGAACTTAATTCAAAGGAACTCAATGTAGATACACTAACCAAACAGTTTGTAGTATGTTAGGTTAAGTAGAAACTTTCTTTGTTAACAAGACAAATCAATAAGCTAGATTTGCAGTTATCACTTGTGACAAACTCAAATTCAGTAACATATAGTAGCCCTATTAAACAGGTACAGTAGCAGACAAAAAAATAGTTTGTCTACCAAATAGATATTATGTGATGTGTCGAATTCAGAATACCAGTACAATCTCTAGAACTTAAGTTAATTCCCAGAGCTGGTTTCCATGACGGATCCAGAATACCATAGAACAGGATGACCATCAATACGAACATTAACATTCAACTTCAGTTCATCATACGCACTTATACCATTGTTGCAGTAAACCAATATGTACAAATAACTATCACCAAAAGCAATAGGCCATCACCAATATCATGCTCATGCTTAGCACGAAACCATAATTCTTACCCATATGTGCTTCTGATATATACGAGACTTCTGTATTTTCCAAAACACCAATGGCTCCGGACATTAATACTTTGATATATTGAGAACAATACCACATTACCCAAAAGGAAACATCAGTCGACATCTGTCTGTCTATCTGTTTTAAACTACAAGCCCTATAATGGATTTATTGCTATGTTCCTACGTTAAAACGAGAACGTTCAGTTCAGTTATCACTGCGGACCTTTTCAGATCCTTAGTAATGTTCAAGTGATTCACTGTGAAAGTTACTTTCTATCCCTACACTATGATGTGATAATGCATTCCTTAGTAACTAGATAAAATAAAACTGATTTTTAAACAGTAAGGTATAAGAACAAGAAAGAGAGAAACACATAATAATAATAATAATAATAATAATAATAATACAAACGTTTTGCACTTGTCACTGATCATAAAAAAGGTTAAGTGAGCTTGTTAGGTTTGATAAGTTTCTTTTATCTGGTGTTGTATTTCTTGAAATTCTGCATAGATTTGTGAGCGTTTTCCAAATTTGGCCTTATCACGTAAATCATTACATATGTCAGATATGTTGTTCATTATATTTACAAGTCTCTGTTGTTTATTTCGTGTTTGATTTGTGTCTGCTTTGTCTTTTACTGTCATTGATACTGTTTGTTTTGTCTTGCTTTGGTTCCGGTTTGGTTGAGTAACATTTTTCATCTTCAGTTTCTTGAATTGCATTGTCTTGATTTTGCTTGTCTGTAACTAATATTGTTTATTGAAGTTCAGCGTAATTGTTAACTGAATCTGAAATTAACCGTTGATTATATTTCGTCTTTAGAGGAACTGGTGCTTGATCTAAGTATTCTTGTGTTGATGACATCTGATTATGTTTATCTTGATGCATATAATTATTATTATTATTGTTTGACAGTTTTATGCGTTTAAATTTAAATTCTGGTTCTGATATCTTTAAGCTTTAACTGTCTTTCGGGTAAATGTTGTCTTTAGAGATATTTAGGTGAATTGTCTGAATCTTCCTAGTAGAGTCATAGTTTGGCCTTGCATTAGATGTGGAGGATAATTGAGATATCTTTTTATCATTTGTTGTTGGTTGAATAATACAGTCCTTGTTATTGTATATAGCCTCTTGTTTGTTATTATTACTAGGTGGTTCTTGAATTGTAGTAGAATCTGGTTCGTTGCTAATTAAGTTTTCTTCCCTGTGATTATTTGACAATACTTGAGCGAAAGTAGTTTTAGCACTTTCAAGATCTTGTTGATTGTATGATTTAGTCTTTTTTACTGCTTCTTTGTAGGAGATCTTTTCTTTCTCCATTATTCTGTTAATTTCTATTTGTACCTGAAATACTTAACATTTCATAATTGTTGTTATATGTGCACTTGAATCTCAATTGGCACATTTCCTCGGATTATAGCATGGAGATGAATAAGTAGGAAGAGCATAATATAGTCATTGCGTTGGTTGATAGCAGCTTTTCGTAGGATGCAAATTTAAACAAACACCACATTGTATTACCTTTCGTAGTTTAGGTGGCACTGGAAATCTTACACGATACACATTGATGTATTCGGGTAAACTTTGAGATTATACAGTAAATTCGATTAATTTAGTTTCCCTCAAAGAACTTTCCCCTGTTGGCTGTGTAACTTTTTGTTTTAATCTTGTAGCCCTAATAATGGGATATACATAATCTGAATGTTCTAAAATTTCCTCGATAGATATGTCAATTGGAATGCCATATATTTCCTCTGCTTTTTCTGTGAGCAATCTCGGTATCTTTGCTTGAATTTTAAGCTATTTTAATGATATTTCGTTATTAAGAAACAAGTTTGCTTCTTCTCGTGTTGTGAACGTTAGTTTTACCTGTGATTTTCTAGTTTCTTGTATGTTGCACCTCTAGTGATTAATTCCCTTAGATGTTAGCATCGTCGTAGGACCACCTAATTCCTTACCAATCAAGCTCTGAAGTAGTATTTTGTATGTGCCTTGATGCTCTTCCAAAATATCCTGCGAAATCATAATTTAATATTGGTATGGCGATGCTAAGCCTAAAACTTAGGCCTCAATCTTGATTCTACCTAATCGCGCACAAACATGCTTAAACATAATATATATTTATACTGAAGATGCACTTCTATCTTGATTATACGTATTATTTTATGTTTTGTCACTATTTGCACACTGAAAACACATAAAACTTGAGTTTCAATAAAGTTTGTTATCCATCTCCATCGAGTTCAAGCACGTACATTCCCATCAGTCGACATATTTTGTAACAAATCTAGAAAATAGTTTTTGTTATTCTTCTTCTATTGAATCGCTTTCAACACACCACTTTAAAGCTTGACAGCCAATCAACTACCACAGCACTTTACCTTGTATGTACTCTTTGAGTATTTGCAACTAATCAACTTGGATATATTTCATATGTTCTTGTACATGTGTGTACATTGGCCTGCTTTTGGCATTGCTATTGCATGAAAGCATGAACTAGCTGTGGTGAGTTTTACGTGTGCATGAAATCAAGTAGTAAGCTGAGTCTGTCATATCTAAATGAAACTCGGCATTACTAAAGAAAGCATCTGTGTTATTTCAGATACAGAAAGCTAACTGTATGTTTGTAACCTAACGGAGACAAATCTGTGACATGCAAACTAACCTAATTATCATTAATCTACATTATAATGGGATAAATAAAGTGACATTTACGTAACTTAATCTAATTGAATCTTTAAGTAACTTCTGTTTAGTTACGATTGCATTGATTTAAGATGTATTTTATTATATTTATGAGTAACTTGGTCTTGCTTGTACGTTAGCTGTGCTTGTCTTTATCAACCAGAAAGTAGCAAGTTAACAATACAGGGGCAGGGGGTCTAAAATGACGAAAAATGTGCTTAAGTAATACTTAAAAGTACCTTATCTGGACCGAAAGCACTTTTTTTGCTACATTAGCATCATTTCGGACCCCATAAGAAATAATTGAAGACACCCTGTTCTAAATTGAATTTTTTGTTATGTGTTCACGTAGCAGCAGAAGTAGTTGTTTTCAAAGAAGTCAGATTGTAATTCTTTCTTTTATAAATTTGTTTAGTAAATTATAATTCTCTTTTGTTTTTCAGAACATTAGCACTCACTCCAAAACTGACTCCAACTGGGCAACGGGTAATGATCATGAAATTCCCTCAAGATTCAAAAGATTACAACTTTGACAATGACATTAAGAGAGTGACTATTCTTATTGACCTACTGTACTATCTGGATCACCTTCGAACAGGATTGATAATTATACAAGATCAGACGTATTTTCAATGGGACCACATAGTGAAGATACCAATTCCACAACTCAAGAAATATATTACTTGCTTTATGGTAATTACAAATTATTTTAAACTGTGCTCGAAGTGGGTTAAAAAAGGTAAGGGAATGCTTGCAGAAGTGGGTTAAAAAAGGTAAGGGAATGCTTGCAGAAGTAGGCTAGAAAAGGTAAGGGAACGCTTGCATCTCTAGTGGTGGTGATTTGACTATTGAAAGTATAGGCAATGAATTCCCAAAGGTAGGGGAACGCTAAATTCAAAATGAAAAATGTAAGAAGACGCTGTTCCCCCACGTTCCCCTCACTTCGAGTACTGTATTTAAATTAAGTGTCTGGGGTCGCGCATTATATTCAGCTTCACGAAACTTAAGAATTAAATTTCATTACATCAGAGCCAAGTAATAGCACTAGTAGCTAACTAATCTAGCTGATATGTCTCACAACGTCCCATTTTTTAAATATTTTTAATATTATATTTTTCTTCTATTTTGGTAAACGTCTTCATGATTATGACTTCTTTGAATTCCTTTATTAGGTGTGTATTATTATAGAGATATGGAATACGTTCAAGTACTGTGTAATTTAGTTGACTGAAGTTATTTCATTACTATACTATTGCAATGTGTGACTCGGATATACCCTCTCATTCTCGGTAGTATACCGGTGGGAGAATCAGGATAGCATTCAACAGAGCAAATACACTTTCTACTACAGAGGAACACAGTCTCATAATTTCCGAATGGGATTCCCAATTAAGAACAGTATCCGTCCGGTGGTTCAGAATATAGAATTCGTAAAAGAAAGCAAATCGTACTTTACGATACGTACCCGATGGTGCAACACGATTTTAATAAATGTCTATTCTCCGACAGCACATGCTAATGATAACAAAGATACATTGTACGAGGAGCTAGAAAGATTGTTTGACCGATTACCGAAGTACGGTATAATACGAAAATTGTATTGGGTGATTTCAACGCTAAGCTAGGTAGGGAGGAAAAATACAGACCTACTACTGGGAAATACAGCCTTCACGAATCACCAACAGTAATAGAGAAAGCCTGATAACTTTAGCGATCTCGAAAAACCTATTAGTAAAGAGCACATACTTTCATCACAGTCATACCCAAGCACACACGAATATCTATGGATGGCAAAACGCTCAACCAGAGCGATCACGACAGACGAAGACACACCAACATAATGGACGTTAGGTCTTACAGAGGAGCGTAAGGTGGCACCGACTATCAGTTAGTGATCACAAAAATAAGAGAAGAGTTATGCATTGCGAACAGAGAAAGCAAAAAATCAAACCAACTGAAATTCGAAGTGGAACTATTAGATAATCCGAGAGTAAGAGCAGATTACCAACTCAAAATCTCTAATAATAATAATAAGTTTAAAATCTTAACCAATTGTAGTAGTAATAAAGATGAAACTAATAGTGAAATGGATGTAAGTAAGATGTGAGAGGCAATTTGTGATACTGTAAAGGACGTAGCGAGAGAACGTGTAAGTGAGAAGGAGCACCAAAGATACAAGCCTTGGTTTGATGAAGAATGCCTTAAACTTCATTAGGGAAGAAAACAAACAAGGTAACTATGGTTAAGTAATAAAAGCGAAGCAAATACCAACCACTACAGTTAAGTAAATCCATTGCTACACGGGGTTCAGAAACAAACAACGAGAATATCTGAAGCAGAAGATACAGGAGATAGAGGAAAATGAAGACAAATAGCATACAAGATGTACACAAAGAGGTAAAATAGTTAAGAAAAGGTTACCAGCCGAGGTTAGGGATGATTAGAAATGAATGCGAAGATCTTTAGGCGGATTCTACTGAAATTGTCGATGTGTGGAAAAGTTATTTCGACAAACTTTGTCTGTACACAACGGAGAACAAACAGACAATTTTAAAATATAAACCTCAGAACCGTGGATATCCGAACCTAGCGAAATCAAGGTCGAAATGTCCATAAAGAAATTAAAAATTTTCAAATCACCGAGTGTAGACAACCGAATTAATTAAAGGGGGAGGAATGGCATTAATCAAGGAACTGCACAAATTGATAAATGTTACATGGAGAAGAGAGGAGCTTCCAAAGCAATGGAAAACCTCAATAATAGTTCCGGTTTATAAAAAGGGCAATAAATCAGACTGTAATAATTACCGCGGAATATCGTTACTCCCAACATATTACAAAGTATTGAGTAACACACTGCTAACTTGCCTAAGCGTATACGTAGATGAAATAATTGGAGATAACCAATGTGGATTTAAAAGAAATAGATCCACGTTGGACCAGATTTGCGCCTTGAGACAAATTCTGGAATAGAAATGGAATACTGTTCGACTGTTCACCAGCTATTCATTAATATTAAGAAGGCTTATGATTTTGTCAAAAGGTAAAAGTTATACAGTATCCTGGTATGATTAGGAATTCCGAAAAAAAAAACTGGTGCATCTAGTGAGGATGTGCCTCAGCGACCCTATAAGCAGAGTACAGATAGGTAATAATATGTCAGATAGTTTCAAGATTCGCAACGGATTGAAATATGGTGATGCCTTGTCACCATTACTGTTTAACTTTGTTTCAGAATATGTGATTTTAAAAATAAACGAGGAAAAAATGGGACTAACATTGAACGGCTTGAATGAACTGTTCGTTTACGCGGATGATGTAGATTTAATAGGGGAAGATATAGAGGCACTACAAAGTAACACCAAGGTCTTAGTAGAAGCTTCCGATGAGATAGGTCTGCAGGTAAAGATAGAGAAAACAAAATACGTGATAAGAAGCCGAAACACAAGGAATAACGGAAATAACGAGAACATAGAGAAAGTAAACAAATTAAAATACTTAGGAGAATATATAACATAAAAAACGAGCTAACGGAGGAAATAAAATGTCGTTTAGTGTTGGGCAACACATGTGCCTATTCACTCCAGAAATTCTTAACCTCGCGATAGATATCAAGAAAGTTGAAGTTGAAAAATATACAGAACCACTATTCTGCCGGTAATACTTTACGGTCGCGAAAGTTGGAGTACGACCCTAGCAGATTTACACAAATTACGAGTGTTTGAAAATAAGGTCTTGAGAAAGATATACGAGGCGAAACGGGACAGTATGACTGGAGAATGGAGGAGACTGCAGAACGAAGAGCTTTATATACTTTGCGACTCACCCGATGTTGTAAGATTAATTAAATCGCGACGACTAAAATGGACAGGCCATGTAGCTCGGATGGGAGAAAAACAAAGAAGATATTCCATCTTGGTTAGGAAGCCGGATGGAAAGAGACTGTTGTGAGGACAATATTAGAAAGGATTTTCGAGAAGTAGGTGTTTGTGATGGAAACTGGCTTGATCTTGCCCAGGATAGAATCAAAGGGCGAACGTTTGTTACGGTGGCGATGAACTTACGAGTTCTGTAACCCATAGAGTAAGTAAGTATATTCATTACCTTCCATCCCAAATACGATGCAACGTCAAAGATGTAATAGCAATATATTAAAGAAGACGAATGCTTTCTCACGTGGGCTGCCAAGATACTCCTATATCTTAGGGATTTACGATCTAAGGGAGCGAAACTTGACAGAACTTCCCGTGCAAGAGAATACTATGTGTATAGTTATATCCGCGAGTGTGCACCCACGACAGTTATTCGTTTATAAAACCGTAGGATTAAAAATATGGTGAAAGTCTTAAGAATTGTCTTAAAGTCCAATTTATTCTCAAACCTAATCTAATTTTCAAGAAAAAAAAATTAAACTTTTACATAAACCCCTAGTGCATCATTTTGATCATGTTCATTAAATATTTGTTGATTCTAATTTCATTTAACAAATTTTAAACATAAAACGTTTATATTTTTCATTGTACATCGTTCAACCCACTATTTACATTCATTACTCCTTTACTTGAAATTTTCATTAATCCATATACAATATTTTTCATGATTAAAGCTTTACCACATCTTATGAAGACGTGCTTCCATTTATCGTTGCAGTTCGTTGATTTATTTTTCCAATATTGCACACCACGGCTTAATTAATTTGCTGAAAAACATTATTGTACATGTATTAAATTTCTTCCATTGTTCAACTTCGGAATATATTGCAATAAGTTAAACATTTGCATAAATTAAATATATACTTATCCTAAATATATTGTGTTTAACTAACACGTATTTCTGGATCTCAAGAAGGCTTTTGATTTGGTTGATCATAATATTCTGCTTGATAAATTATATTTGTATGGTGTCAGTGGAATAGCTTATCCTGGTTTAAGTTGTATCTTCAAAATAGGAAACAATTTTGGTGACATTGATCAAGTAAAATCTGAGAAATGAATAACTGACAGAGGATTTCCTCAAGGCTCCATTTTAGGTCCCATACTTTTCCTACTATACATAAATGATATCCCAAAGCTTTTAGCACCTACAAAAACTGTATTGTTTGTCAATGACAACAACATAATTATAAAATCTGATTGCAAATGTTTACAAGCTGTGTGTAATGAATTGACTTCGAAGTTATTAACAATGGTGAAAGAAAATAAGTTAGCCATAAATGACTCTAAAACAATGTTAATTAATTTTAATCCTAAGTAGCGCTCAAATACACTGCATTTCAAAACTTAAATAAACGAAGATGAAATCAAAATTGTTGATAACACAAAGTTCTTAGGGATATGGCTAGATTCTGAATTGACGTGGAGAATCATGTATTTAAATCGTGTATTTAAAGCACTATCATGTTTATTTTTTTAAAAAATATGCAAAATCATTACCACGCAGGCATTACGAACCATATATTGTGCGTCAGTGTATTCTCGTATTAAATATAAAATTGTATTCTGAGGATTCTCTTCTGAAGCACATCAAGTTTTTTAGATCAGAAGAAAATATTAAAAATAATACCATAATGTTGTCTGTATCTCAAACAACATCATATAAACCAAGATTTGAAATGATGACTTTTTTATCATTACCTTATATCTATATATTACAATATTTACATGCATGAAAGCAAAATGTCTTTTTAGCAAAACTCTGAAATTCATTCTTATGAAATCAGGTCAGCTAGTAAATTTCATATTAGAAGTGTCAGACAAATATGTATTCAAAAATCCATAAATTATTTAGGACTTAAATTATACAACAAATTTCCAGAAAACCTTAAAAGTTCATCACTAAAAAAAATATTAAATTGAGGTAGAAAAATGGCAACAGAGTCATATTTTTTTATGTCAGTGAGTACGGAAACGCGACTCTATGTTAATATGTCAATGTCTTCAATGTATTCGCAACATTACTATATGCCGTCTCTTGTAATTTACATACTTGTATTCTAAAATTTCTAGCTTCTAGATATATTATTTATTCCATTATAATATATTATTGTATGTATTTCCTGCTGCAATGTAACTCTTTAAAGAATCTCTAGTTTGTACCTCAAGCTTATATACTGCTTCATCATATATTTTATATTGTCCTTCATATATAAGACTGGCAAATTCAATTTACAGTAAACATGCACTTAAATGGATGATTAATTAATAGAAACAAACAAGTAGTTATCGCAGCATCATTACCATAATCGTAATCAATAAATATAATATTCCATTTATCATCATCATAATTAGCACTGAAACAATTGGGCAATTAATAAACTATTTCATAGACAAAATATAATGCTTTATTTGGCACTCATGGCATGACTGACCATAACATAAATGCCCCCAATGTGGTGGAAAGTAAAAAAAAATATTTGATGAGTTATTTTATTTTATATTAATAATGTTCTTCATCTTTTTAATTCATAGATATATTGTCATTTTGAGATTATTCGCTCTTCTTTATACTTTACTGAATGTTCATTTCGTATTCAATTTTTCCTTCAAATTCTTCATCAAGGATATCCCATTCATATTTTCCCATTAATTGCATTAAATTTATTCTTGTTAAAAGTATCTTAAAATATTTTCGTTTTACTTCCTAATTATATGCAATCTGCCGCTTGTCATTCTACGTGGTCATTCCAGTATTCTTTTATGAATTATATTATATGCCAGTATACATTGGCTTCCGGCCTTTTCGTATTTTCCATCTTGGAAACAAGTCTGAGCTATTTGTTATAGTTTTTCAACCTGTCGCTCGTATTCTTCAGTTTTATCTTTATTATGTATTTTCTTTTTGGCAATTCTCTCTTCTCTTTCTTCTTGCTTCTGTCTATAATATTCATTTTCTTTTATTTGCATACATTCTTCTATTTGCATACATTCTTTCTTTTCTTTCTTTACTGCTCATAATTTTATTTATTTATTGCTTGTCTTAAATAAGTTCACTTCAGCATTACACATGGGCGTCGCCAGACAATAAATCGTGGGGAAGGGGGCACGAGGGAACCTGTGGATTTTAGGAAGGACGGTATTGATGCTAAATATTAACAATTTTTATGTATAAGGAGCATCTATTATTTAAAAATTTTGGAGTGTTTTGTTTGTAAAATAATAATAATGACATGCATCATGAGTAGAGCAGCCATAAAGCATAAAAAGCATTAAAAACATAACCAAATTTTACACCTATGGTTGCTACCTTATCTTTGATTGAGACGGTTATATGTATGCAAATATGTAATTTTTAAAGGTATAATAAAGTATAATTCACAAAATAAAGCATAATGCTCTTGAAACATTTTAAATATTAAAATATTTGGAGTATTTTTTTAAAAAAATAACAGTGACTTTAAGAAAAACGTCCAATTATTTTTAAATCTAGCGCAAAATTGTCAGGCTATACGATTACTTCAACTCACTGTTAGATCGTTAAAACTTACAATAATTTTAAGTTAGAGTCCTGTTACAGTTTAAGGCGAGGACTGGGGGCTCTGCCCCCCTGGCTCCCCCCTTAGCGACGCCCATGGCATTATATACCCTTTCCTGTTTAGGTTCTTGTCCCTCTGACGCTAAAGCTATTTCGATCCGTTCATCTAATACAATGGCCTTTTAATTGACTTGGAAATGACCAGTAATAAATGTAGCAGGTAACAACCTTCGTGTGGTAATTCCTCATATTGAGTCTTTATATAAGTGTGTACGGAAATAAACCGTTTTGTAGCTGCACATACGTTTTCCAGAAAGTATTGTTAAAACGAATATTTTTGTTTAACTCGCGATCATAGATACAATACCAACACGTGGAAACTGGGTAGAAGTAACATGTTTTCACACACGATCTTGTATATCTGTGTCTCAGTTCTTTCCTTTGCGACCTGCAGTGCATGACAATGACCTGGTAGTAACTTATGATTTATTTCAGTCAGGTCTAGGTACGCGGGAGTCTGTTTGCTGTATTATTGTCCCTCCCTCCCCCGCTCCATGTGCTTTCAATGTTTTGGTTGGTTTATTTTAATTGTACATTTTTCTTCTTTTTTGCAGAAAGGGCTTCCTGAAAGACTCAAGTATGTGATTATTGTGAATGTTCCTGAGTCAGCATTGAAGTTTGTGAGGTTTGTTGTAGCACCTTTTCCCGAATTCAGCAAGAAAGTACGTATCACGCACATTTCATACGCTTTATTTGTTTGTTTACTTAAGTGCCTTACCTCTCTCTCTCTCTCTCTCTCTCTCTCTCT
>JAGDQP010020876.1:21877-32571 GCA_022664845.1 Lepisma saccharinum | reverse complement strand
AATCACAGCCATATTCAATCCACTACTGGATGAGGCCTGTCCCCGAAGGGAGAGGTCAAAATGTCTGTATTAACACAACATCGTGAGGACTATTGGGGAGCTGCTGTGAATATTGGGTCAGCGTGGAAGCAGTGGTCCACCCCCTACGTCCTCGAGAAGCTTCATCCAGTGATGGATTGAACTTGGATGTGAATTATTTGAATTATATATAATAGCAATCGTTTTCTATCCAGTGCTGGATAAATGCCTTCCCTGTTTTTTTAATTAGTCGGTATATTGTTATTCTAATCCACGTAGGTCCTGAAAAAAGGATTCAGGATTTCTTGTTAACTAATATGACTGTAAATACCAAAGGCAACCATTTACCAAACTCTTGAGAAAGACAGCTGATGCAACTATAATGTGCTTAGTGTTGAGGCAAGAAGCGTATTCGAAATCAGAATCCAATACGCATGTATACTTTAATGTAAGCTACTTTTGTGTGATATTAGTACTATGTACTCGGACATTCACTAATAATCAATTTCAGTCGTATCCATTACCTTGGATATCTTCTATGCATTTCTTGCCATTTTCATCACATAAAATCTGTCGATCTGCAATAAAATAAACGTAAAAAGTTATTTTTTCAACGTTAACAAAAACAGAAGTAAGAAGACTTTGCGAACTCAATAATGAAACGGAACTGTTTTCTTCAACTTATTACCAGAAAAACTTTCAAAAAAATATAGAAAGACTTAAATATGTGTCAAAACAGGTCTTCATAATTAACAGTTAATGTGTATCTTTATAATTTTACCAGAGACGTATTTCGCGAACAGTATTTTTATTTCTACATTGATTTTATTTTTATAATTTCTTGCAGAACCACCTTCAGGTGCACTAACAGTATTTTATATTTTTCACGTTTATGTATACTTCGAAAGTAACTTTTGTGGCATCACTCAAAATTTTAAAGTTTAGTATAGTTTTAAATCAGTCGCCGGTCAAGGAATTTCGGTCACTGAAAAACTGAATTTGATTGAGACCTTTTCGCGAACACAGCTGTGAGCGCAGACTACAACTATTGACAATATTATCATACTTCCTCGTTATCCCTGGCCCACGTAAAACTTAGGAACTCTTGGGGAACTCACTAGCTAAAACGGAGAACTTTCTGTTTACTCGCTATAGCATATGCATGATAATGAATATTGTGATTATGGGGAGTCGTGATTTTCAACAATCCAACTACAGGTAAGCGCAGAAGTAAGAGTCCTGCGACTGCATAGTTGCTGCGTCATCGACCACCATCGAGGTGTTCTACAGATGTATCTTAATGAGCAATTATTCGCTTGTGGAAACTGGTGCACAGTGGTATGAACCTCCGATAAAAATACGCCGAGATGAATATCGTCTAACACTGAGAAAATATTGGTTCGATCTTGGGAATGGGCTTATATGTATTAACCCGTATATGCTTCTCAGTCACGTAGTATGCATGATATAGCGTGTTTCATCTTAATGAAAGCTCTATAAGAAACAACTGTCTAATAGTTGTTTATATCACAGGGAATTTCTTCATAAGATTAGCTATCGTGAGTTAAATTTAATGGGTTAATGAGGTCTTCTCAGGTAGAAAACAAAAGAGTGTTTCTTCTAGAAGATTTTATTCGGATGGCTCAGGGAACTTACGAAAATATTAAACAAACATATCGACTCTAATGTGTTAAAATATGAGTGAACAACATACCCTAACAATATGTTGTACTTGCTTAGTCACCCTCAAGAGTAACTTTAACATTATGCGTTATTATGCTCGTATTTCAGTGTACGTATTAGTAATATAAATGAAAGAAACAGTTAAAATAAATGTTGTTGATGATATCAAGACAAGTAGGCTTGTTTTTGAAGCACATTTAATTTATAAGTATTGTACAAACATAGTTGTTAACACTATTAATAAAACGCAAGAAACAAATTTCAAAGTATGGCAAAATAAACGTAACAAGAAACGTTAACTAGTAAATTGTATATGTAAAACACACAAAGAACAGCAATTATCATTCCAGGTATCCATTTCCAACGGGTCTTTGTTCAATCAATATAAATTTGATGAAATATATATCAAGACACACTTGTTAAACACATTTCATTTTAAAAACACTAGATAATTTCTTACAGATATGAATAGCTTTAAAATAGTTAGAGAAGACAGTAGTTTCACAAAATTTAACTTTTGCAAAAATATTGGAAAATTTAAAATCTTACAAACATTTAGCTGTTAATTATGTTTTTGACGTTACACTGTAACAGAAGTCCAGTGAATTTGAATACTTCTATAATCGCAAAATCTCACTATTTGGTTCTAGTGACAAAACGAACTCAACAATGGCAATATATCAATTTCATTTATTTATTATTATTTTGTTTTTGCAGAAAGTTATGTTTGTAATTGGACCACTGATGTGTGTGTGCCTTCTGGAGTAATATTTCCGGTATTCTTTACACGTACTACTACGAAAACACATAATTTGTATTTTTTATAATAAACTGTCATACGCTTTACGCGTTAGTAAATTGTAGATTTTTTTTGCAATTTGTTCACAAGAGCTCAGGGCTAACAAGTAGTGCAATCATCAGTTCTGGAAGATTTATATCCTTCTTTGGAGGTAATAACACGTGGAAGAAATCATATGATCTTTTGCATCTTAAAAGTCAGATCGTGGAGCCCGTTCCCACCTTATGCTTCTATTGAGTCTTGTCAATCACTTTGCACACCAGCTCCTACTCCACCGTATTCCAGGATATCGTTACTACTGTAGCCCTTCACTTGTCCGCTATCTTTCATTTCCAAAGGTTCGGATTCTAGACGTATGATCGAGAAATATTTAAGCGGGCAACGCGTTCTGTCAATTTTTCGGAAGTTTTGCATACAACGTTGCAGCTAAATGTGTTATACCATTAAAATATTTATTATAAACATTATATTAACGAAATATCAAAGTGTGGCAACCTCCGTATCCACCTAAAACCCTTGTACAATGTATGGTGGCAATGACATTAGTGAAAGACGCAACAATTTGATATAAACTAGTCAGCATGGCCTGCACGGAAATCTGAATTTGTGTCTCTGTTGGAAAGTAGTAATTCATGCGGGTCCACAGCCAAAGACACGAGGATTTGCCACACATTGACCATACAGTGATCGTGAGACAGTGACATTAAAGCTTTGGGCAGAAAATGTACGCTATAGGAAAGGTGCGAAAACGTATTCCTGGTTTCCAAATGTCATGTCGAAAAAGGCTAACTTGTACTCATGCGGTTAAACTGCACCTCATTACTGTCCCTCCTTGCAACAATTTTTGTTAACAATTTAAACGGGCTGCAATAGTAAAGCCCCTTGGAAATGTTTCGGTAAGTAATAGAATTCTCAATTTATTTATTTCTCCCCACAGAATTATGAACGATGTTCGCCTTAATGTTAGGCCACCAACCTGAATTCATAATGATTGTTATGCAAATAATTCCAGGAAACTACTTCCTTGGTCAAAGGAGGGAAAGTGGTAAAAGTCGCTTTAGCATAATCTGGATAAGATTTTTAATAAACAAATATTTCCTTGCGTTTGTGATATAGTATAGTTACTTACAGAAAATAAATAAAATAGTCCATCTGGATAAATCTTCATGATATGAGAATAATTTATAGCCAAATATACAGGGATACGAAGACGATAAAAAAGAAATGAACCACACATAGAGAAGAAGGAAAATACAAAAAAATGATTTATTTGTTAGTCTATGAACACATACAAAATTAAATAAAGTCTCCCCTCACATAGTTCTCACTTCTACATCTCAAATCCTTTAAATCCTATTCCTCGAGATAGACCTTCTCTGGGTGGTTTGGTGCTCACTTTACAACATTTTCACATTGCTTAAATTCATTCGACGAGGCCAGTGATTATTTATAAGTAGAATGAAAAACGTAGTACGTCGAATAGGTTTAGAAGACGCGACATCAGGTCATATTAATTAACAAGTGAACACTCAATCACTATGATATTCTCCATTTTATGTTTATCGGCTTTCTCCTTCATAACCTTATCACAATGGATGAAACACTTACACTCCGATCTTAACCCTGGATTACAAAACCTCTTTTATTTAAACGTGATTACAAAACAATCGTAATTTTTTCTACTCAAATTTATTTATTTTGGTATTAGGGCCTAAATTCTATTTTTTTGAATCAGAAAATATTTTTGTTTATAAAAGTTTTTAGACAAAAAGATTGGGATTGGGATTCTTTAGTGAATAATTAGATATAGAAATGTAGGTATATAACTTCCCATCAGTACACCTGAATTACTAATATAACGTCACTAGGAATACATTATAAATATGTGAGGAAATTGTTTTATTGATGTTACAACTATACAACTTAAAAGAATAAGAACAAAGCAACTAACATATATAAAATTGTTCATATTAACTTAATAAAAATAATTGTTGGATAGGCGAGAAATGTCATTAACGACATTTGTAAAATCAGTAAGCAGCTTTAGATGGTATACAATGTAAAAAAATAGTTTAATTGATTACGGATGTTAGAAATTACAAAAATTCCTCAACGTAAACTTTTAAACGGTAGCTCCAAAAATAACATAGTTGCAAAAATTACAAATATACGTTCAAAATCAGAACAACACAACCGACAGCTATGATTCTCAATCCAGTAATGGTTTCGGCAGTAGGAGTTAGAAAGGTACTGAGGAGGAACTACACAGTAGGTACTACAATGTTGTTCATGCAGTTTCGTAAAATTTACGACGGTTTCGTGATCCTGGGTTAATACGAGGTGATATTTATGTTGAAATATGACAATGGAAAGTTGTGTATTACAAAATTCAATTTGGAGACAGCACAAGTTATTCGTGTAACGAAAGGTATTTTGGCTTACTTGAAATTTCATATATGTGACTTAAAACTGTATTGTGATTATAGAAATAAGAATGTAATGTTCTTACAGAATTTATTTTTATATACATGATTTCGCAGAAATAAAGAGTCGGATAAACATCGTAAAATACTCAGGGGCAAGAAATCGCTTGAATTGAATTCTTTTTAGCCTAGCCTCAGAAATGCGACGGAGGAAACCGTTTAGTCTGATAACTTAGGCCTCCAAATCTCACGTTTTTCGTTGCAGTCCTGCCCTGAATATGTAAATTTTAACTGGAAGAAAAGTGTAGTGGCTGAGTGTTGGCTTGGTAATCAATATGACATGGTATCGCGTCTTCGAACCCCAATCGACGTACTTTGTTTTTATCCCCCCTATGCATATATTGCGTGACCTCGCAAATGAAATTAGGCAATGTGAAAGCGTTGTAAAATGAGCACAAAACACCGCGGGGAAGATTTGCTTTGTGAAGAAGAGTTCGTGACTGGATTGACGCCTGACTGAAGTCATGATCGACTGTTCTTTCGAGTGTGTGTTAATAAGCTAATGATACATAAATTAAAACCTTTTGCCTTTTCACTTTCCTCTCTGTGTACTTCTGCTCTTGTCCGTTTCATTCTTACCTTCTTCGTATCTCTGCAACTGAACCTAACCTAACCCATGTATACTAATCTAACGTAATTTACGAAAACATGGAGGGCAGCACATATTGATAATAACTAAGTACTTAAGGAAAATCCTCAAGGACGAAACGGCAAGGTCGCGGATTATGGACCTGCGATGGGTAGGTACTTGGTTCGAACCCCACACAAGCCCATTATGACTACGTTTTCCAGTGTTTCACCTCATTTTCACAAGACCAATCACTGGGATGGAACCTTAAGTGAGGCTTTGCCTGCTACCTTACCTATTATCTCCTCTACCGTTTCCTTGTCTGAGTCAAGGAAACCTAAATGAAATAAGTAAAATCATTAAACCAATTCAATTTAGAAAACTTTTTTTAAAGAAAAATGAAAAACTATTGGGAAAAATGAAAAACTATTGAACCCGCTGGGATTCAAAAGCGATTTTCTACTCAACAAGCGGACCCACTACTCACTGAACCGCGGGAGGGAGTTTGAAACAGAGATTAGGAAGTTCTCTTTAGACGGCACAAATTACGTAACGTGTCAATAATTTAGTCAACAAGACGGCAATCTCCTTGCAAATTCCAATTATCTCTGGTTTATTTCGGCTTTTCGTACCAATTGTTACTGATGGTTTTGAGAAGTTCTGGTCTTTCCACAGTGTCTCTAATCTCTTCTTCATTAATAAGCATTTATATTTGCTAACAATGTCACCGTCATTTGCGTTATTTTGAATATAATCAACTCATTTGAATGTAGGAGCCAGAGATCTTAATAACCAGACAAAGCGGACTAGTGTGTTGAGACTATAAAGTAACAAACTTCAGTAGGGCGTGTAAGTCAATTATTCCTTTGTTCATTTTTTATTCATAACTGATTGCGCCTTGCGTGCTAACATTCGTCGATATATATATATCGGTCTGCTGCTATCCTCATTTTTGTAGCTCCTAAAATGCTTGGTTTCATCTACTCATCTTACATTTGAAGGTCGTTTCGGTAGTTCCTTTTTTCAAGGAATCTAATGTAGTACATTTGTCGTTCATCCTCCATTTGTAGGTATAACTGTACGAAATATCCATCTCTACTTCATATTCTTCACAGTCTCGATTATAATATCTACTTTGTGCGCGAATCCATACATTTGTATGCATGTCCCTCCTGGTTATTCCTAGCATGCATCTCTCCATAGCTCTTTGCGTGAATCGCAATATTTGAGTCTTTGCGCACTCAATATTAAGTTTCTCAGACATACATAATCTCAGATAAGGGACACTGATTATCCATTTTACGCTTTAGACACATTGGTAGTTTACGTTTGAAAATAAATTGTAGTCTTAATTTCGAACTTCACGCCATTTTGCATCTTCTATTTATTTAATGAGTCAACTTGGCATTCGATGTTGTTAGATGGCCTAGGTAAACATTCATCAAATATGCCTATTGTCTCTCCGTTAATCTTTACATCTTTCTTTGCAGCATGTTGATTGTACATTACTTTTGTTTTACTTAAATTCATTTTATGTCCTATTTTCGAGCTCTCATTACTTTGTTCTTCCGTTCTGGATTCTAGTTCTTCTGCACTTGAAGCAAACAGGACTATATCATCAGCGTACCGTAGGTGATGCAGATATTCGCCATTAATTTTTATTCCAACTTTATCCCAGTTTATGTTTTGGACCTCTCTCTCCAGGACAGCTGAAAACAATTCTGGAGAAATCGAATCACCATTTCCAACTTATCTTTTTTTCACTTTCTTGATGTAGGCTAATTACGATTTTTGGAAGGCAAGCAAATATTTCGTAGTAATTTGCTGTATGAACTTTCGATGTCTTGGTTTTAAAATAATTAAAGACTGCCGCCAAAGAGATCTAATCGAAAGCATTTCCAAAATCTATGAATCCCGAACATAGTTAAAATTGATATCAATTAGTCTTTTCCATAACTTCATTCAATGTTTGTATGTGGTCTATTGTGCTAAATTGACGACGAAATCCGTTGTGTTGTCTTCCCTGGTTAAAACCTAATTCTAGTTCAATACGATAAAAAATAACTTTGTTGAACATTTTGTATATAAATGACCGCAAACTAACTGGCCTGTAGTTTTGACGCGTGTTTAGAGTCCATTCTTGTACAACGAAATCATTAGAGCATTATTCCAATTGGACGTCATTTCTCTTATCCTCAGGCAGATAGAGAATAACGTAGAAATGTCCTATTTCACCTATTCACCTGAAGATTTAAACATCTCTGTTGTGAGTCCGTCTTCTCATAGTGATTTTCCTTCTTTATCCCACGAAGTACTTTATCCCAATATTCTTCCATTACGACTGGGGCATCTACATGCTTTTCTTCTGATTCTTCATTTCCTAGTTCTTCTTCGGAGTAGTACAATTCTCTGTAGAAGCTTTTAAAATATTTTTAAAATTCCTCCGTATTTCGTGTTACTGTCCCGTCTGGCCTCTATACTGCAATTATTTGCTTTTTCCCGCACATGAGCTGCTCTTTGTTTTTCTTCAGGTCTCGATTGTATTTCCAACAAGGTTTTCGTTATATCTTCGTGCAAACTCTCTTATTTTCTTCCTTACGGTTTTATTTAATTCTACGTACTAAGCACTATTTATGAAATTTTCCTCTTCTTTCATTTCCCTTCTACTCTTCATCAAGAGTTTAGTTTCTTCTGAGATTTTGCTATATGTTTTTCTTTCTGGTTCCTGCTGTTTTCTTGGATGTCTTTCTTATTTAATCAGTAAGTATTGTATTTCAGCTATTGATGTCTTCATTAACTAACTCTTCCAAGGCACTGAATCTGTTGCTTAATTTTATCTCGAGTGTATGTATTTCCCTAGATTTTCTAGATTTAAAACTTGTGATTTTCCTCTCGTAAGCTTCTTTCTCTCAAATCTAATATTTAGTTTCAGCTTACATCTCACCATCATATGATCCCTCGAGACTTTGAAACTGTTCAGAACAGACACGTCTTACAGAATTTCCCTGTTATTCGATAGAACGTAGCCTGTTTGGTGTTTGGTCCAATTTGGGCCTTTCCATGTTCATTGCCTTTCCTGAAAAATGTATTGGATATGAATAGTCTGTTGGCTTCTGAAAATTTCACTAAGTTATCTTCTCTCTTTTTCCATTGCTTAATGCAGAGTTTCCAACTTTCATGTCAGTGCTCTGCTTGGTTCCTTCTTTCACATTGAAGTCTCAAGTTACAATTTCGTAATGGGTAATACATGTATAAGCTTCTATGTGAAACCTAATCAATCATGCCAATTATCGATGGTTCATTCTTGATCCTAAACAGCACGCGTGCGTACACCTTCATTATGCACGTTCCAATAAGCTGCAGTTGTTCAGAGGGGTGCTTACATACATCCGTAGTACTCGACATGCCATCGTTAACCACCACGTCTGGACAAGTGGCTCGGGCGTTTTCCTCGCCAGACTACGCAGACAAAAACCTGCTCCAAACAGCTGGAAAGATATCCAAACGATATTGTTGGTTCGTGCTTAAATCTGTTATACATGACATTTCTTCCAGCTTGGAAGATTTTCACAAGTTTGTATGGCTGTGCCAATCGTCCATAAAAGTTTCGACTGAACTTTTGTGGCACTATCTAATGTGAAGAAGACATACTGAGTGTTGGAGTGGCTTGTAGACTTTGTCTTCAACTAAACGCATGACTTCGCCTATCCACCATTTGTATACTGGTGTGCCGTCACACCCGATTACATGTAGATGAGACAAGTCAATGTTGTTCTCTTTAATGAAATGAGAAATACTATAAGTAATCTCTTCGGCAGTTCCAAATAAGGTTGTTGTATGGCCTAAATAAGCACACATGTTCTTCAATGACATATTTGCGGTAAAAGTGATCTTCTTTTTGCTCCTTTGCTAAAGTTTTATCTGTACTTCTGGGCATCTTCCTCTAAAGGGAGCAAGTTGCTCACCAACGATGAGATTTATTCCCGGCAAATATTATTTTTAAAAACAAGTTCCCACATGTCTCGGATTGGAGCCATTTTGTCCATTTCACTCCTCACACTACGGATGCCCTTATCGTCAAAGCGTACGAAAACGCAAAGTTCCTTGAAGTGATTTAGTCCGAAACTAGCACTAGAGAAAGAAGTTCCGCAAATTTTATGCAATAATGCTTCTACGCTCAAAAATTGATTTTAAAAGTCTACCAGTTAGAAGAAGTGCTAAAGGTTGTAATGTCTGTAGAGTCATTAGGTTTCCATTTTCCTTTCAGATTATGCTTTGCATATTATCGATTGGCTTCTTCGTTTGTATGTATAACATACATATGTATAATACCACCAAATAAGTATAAATGAAATGTGTCCACAGGTGAGTTTATTTCACATTTTGATTGCAAAACAACACTGTGTATTTTACTTTGTATAATATTATCTGCTCTTGTTCCTTTCAGTTTGGGGAGCATGTTCCTTCCATACTGGATAATCTTTTTATTTGAATACCCTTGAAACAGTGGCAGGTGTAAAGCCACCTACCATCTTCAACTATATCGTCTTCCTCACGTGCAATGCTTTCATGATCACTGCCACTTTCTTCTTCTTCAGCGAAATTTATACCATACTTATTCTCATTTACTTCCAGTTCTTCTGCGATATCCGCTGCTGCCAAATGCCTCGGGACAGTAGCCATGATATTATAACTGCAGACCAAAATACAACACCAATTAAATAGACTTCTGCCTACGCACGACTTCACTTGTTTGAAGAAATGTTGATTTCTGGGAGTGTTTTCAATTAGAGCGTAAGATTGAATCCAAAGTTGATCTTCGCTGGAAAACTTATAGTAAACAAGATACCATTGACAAATAACTCTTCTTTGGAATGACTTAGTAGTCAAAGTTCAAAAATTGATTAACTGCAATAGATTCATTCTCCCGTGCTGCCATATGCTGACATCATGATATTATAATGAGTAAACATTTAAAACAAATATACTGATTTTACATTTGAGCCTCTGAAACACACTTTGTTATTATTATGGATGAATAATAAAAAAAAACTAAAAACAAAATTTAAAAATCACTCAAGAATGAAGGAGCATATCACGAACAAATGTTCAAATGAAGCTGGTAGAATTAATATATATATAT
>JAGDQP010020876.1:0-16877 GCA_022664845.1 Lepisma saccharinum | reverse complement strand
TCGCCATACCCCTGGCAACCTTGTGTGGGTTACAGTGTTGCATGAGGGATAAAAAATGTCCCTCCAGTGTTGCCAGGTTTTCCCTCTTTTGTTGTAACTTGTGAACGCTTTGTGATATCACTTCCAAATAAATTCCATTGCATTTTTAGACCCTCAAAGAGCCTACCTAGTTATTTTCGTGACTTTTTTCAAGGGGACATTTCTTGTGTAAATAGCGATTGTAAATTTCCCATTCTTTCGGCGTCTCGTGTGGTAACACTGCTAATCGTAGTGAAACTTACTTTTGGCATTTTGTTAAGACCATATCCTATTTTCTTTTCGTGTAAATATTTTTGATCTAATGTGATCCGTTCAGCTACAATTCATTCCTCCTTTTTCCAACTTTGACCCTTTGTATCTCTCAAAGTTGGCAACACTGAGCATTTATTTTTGTATCATTGGTGGTATTTTGCTTCACAGCTTTATTTTACTTTAAAAGTTTTCGTAGTGCCATTTGAAAAAATATAAGTTTGTGCTGGGGTGGCAACACTGCTTATGTGACACTATTGTCGTGTACTTTGTCAAGTGTCCCCCTCCCGTAGGTATTATATTACCTGCTCACATTTTTTATTTTCTGCTTCTTTTTCAAATTATTTTGGGCTGTCACTCGTCAGTGACTCACCCGGTATATATATATATTAGAAGCCTTTGCTGTAAAGAAAGAAAGGTACATAAGCAATCTTGTGGTGATGAGACTCAAAGAGTCACCTTCTCATTACTAGGTTCAATAATTGAGCACTATCAATATATCTTATAAGTTTAGACAAGAGAAAATAATCCAGGGTAGACTAACCGTTCACTAATCAACATAATTATTTGTGGTGGTAAACTTGTTTATACAATTAATTATGTTTTATTGATGTAGAAGGACTCGCGTCACAATATGCGATTATTTCTTAAGTATCAATTTGGCCGTGAAAATTATAACTAATAAATTCAATTTACCTGTATTTATTCCCACATAGACATCAGTGCAATTGCATAGATTAACTTTCCTTTCAACCACACATTGTGCAATGCAGGCTGAGTAACTGTAATACTTGAACGCCCACATACTTTCGTTTTCAAAGTGGAATTTGCATCCTCTTGATTCAGTGCTTAGTTTATAGACACCCTGTTCCCAAACATCAGCTGATACAAGTAAAATACTGTAAAAGTACTTAAAATAAGAGATCAGCTTGGTTTCGAATGTGAGAGCAAAGTTATTTTTTACTGGTACGTCATACGGAGACATAAAAAATAACTGGAAGAGAAAAACGTACATAATATTAGTTATGTTGATGGCATTTCACATTTAATATAGTGTTTAAACTAATGGAACGCTGGTTTTCCTGAGAAAGTCACATAAAACGGAGGTTTTATTGACGAATTGATATTAGTTCAGATTAAAAAAATAACAGCTTTATATATCAGTTGGAAAATTGTCAAAGTAGTGATTAGATCAAATTAAATTATCCCATTTGTCGCTCAATAATGAAAATTATACTACGGTTACATTAATAATAATATGTCTTACAATTTAGTGAAATGGAAGACTTATTTGTAGTAAGCTCATTAGAAAAAATGTAACTTTTGTTTCTAAATGCTTTGGTCGGTGCACACGGATTATATTGTGGCTCATATTAGTATCATACTTGAAATCGCAATTTCAAATCTCGCGAATAGACGTTACTGAATAAATCACTCGAAAATAAAACAAAAAACATTTACTGTGAATTGGGCTCCTACAAGGCATGCTGGAGGACAAATTTCCGACTTTTGTGATGATCCATTGCTATATTTCAGTACGAAATTCGTTGATATATTTGAAATATTTGATATATGCCATTAAAAAACAGGTTGTTTTTTTTTTCTAATAAAATACGATTTTTTTCTCTTTTTAACAATTAACATATGCAAATCTAAGAAAACTCTGTCACACTAAAATATATTTACATGAGGAAAGCTTTTAATATGTTTTAGAAATGAATACTACGACTGTAGTGTCAATACACCCAACGCTGTCTTCTAAGGGTTAATAAAACTACATATTTAGTTTGGAGTCTAATAACCACAAAGATTCTTCAGTGGTATGATTAATATCAATTGATACACAAGCCACTGCACACACATTTATCATCTCACACACTGATGATACTACTGCTTCTCACAAACAAACCGCTGTTAACATGCTCCTTCTTAATCACTCCCGGTTCAAACCAATGGAGGGTAAAAGACGCCAAACTGCAGCAATTCCATTCACAGCTACTTTCATAAGGACAAGGAAAAAAGCAACTCCCCAAAGGTTGTGCTGATATACAAGTCGATGCTACTAAACAACTTATTATACTTCTAATCGCTTGCTGCTTTATAATTTAGCTTTATATTACTTTCGGATACAGCGAAAGATCTCCGCAGCTTCGCCTGCTCGACGACCATGTTCTAACTACTGAATGGAATCAGCCAATAAGAAAACAGAAAAAAAGCAGATGGAAGGGCGAAAAGGGGGATGGGGTTTACATCCAAAATTCTGACAAAAATAAAACAATAATCAGATCTTTTTAACTATTTATGAAGATTTTCAACGAAATAAAATTAGCTGAAAAAAATATTATAAAAAAGGCAAAAACTCATCAAGTAATAAACAGAAAAACATTAAAAACACAAGTCCCGTCAAACAACAATCAAAGGTGCGCTTTCAATGGCCAATCTATAATCTCATCTCGGCAAATAAACTCTTTGAAGATAGTCGAAGAAGAAAAATATCGCCGACAAAGTACGAACGTAGAAAGAAAAGAAAATGATACCAAAAAGGGGGAGGTTAAGATATGTAGCGACCAACCAAAATTTGGTTGTTACAACTACAACAATTAATACTAATACTACTCCTATTACAACTATTACTACTACTACTGATACTACTGCTACAAATACTACTCCTAATAATATTAGTTACTTACTCTATGGCTTACGGAACTCACAATTTCGTCGCCGTGGTAACAAAAGTTCGCCATCGGGATCTATCCTGAGTAAGATCAAGCCAGTTTTCATCACAAACACCTACCTCTCGGAGATATTTTCAAATGTTCTCCCAACTGTCTCTTATCCACCGGCTATGTAAACAAGATGGAATATAATGTTCGTTTCTCTTCCATCCGAGCTGCATGCTCTGCTCATCATATTCCTCGTGATTTCATTATTCTTACAACATCGAGTGAGTCGAAAACTCCCTGAAGTCTTCTTTGTGCAGTCTCCTCAATTCTCCAGTCATCTCGTTCGTTTTGACCTGTATATCTTTCTCAAAATTTCATTTTCAAATACACGTAATTTATGTTCATTTGATAGGGTCGGACTCTAACTTTTGCAACCGTAAAGTATTACCGGCAGAAAAAAAACATTCTGTATATTTTTAATTTTAACTTCATTGATATTAATCGCGTGGTTAGGAGTTTCACGGCTGAATAGAAACATGCCTTGCAGATACCAAACGACGTTTTATTTCTTCCGTTCCCTCGTTTTTGCTTGTTACATGTGCTTCCTAGAATTTATATTTCTTTCTTTTCTCTATGTTCTCATTCTTATTTGTTATGCACCTATTTCCGTTATTCCCAGTTTCGACTTGTCATGTATTTTGTCTTCTATATGTTCACCTGTGTACTTATTTCATCACACGCTTCTACTAACACAACGGTGTTACTTTGTAGTCCTCTACATCTTCCCCTATCAAATCTACATCATCCGCGTATACGAATATTTGATTCAAGCCATTCAACGTTAGTACTTTTTGCCCTCTTTTATTTTGGAAATCGAATATTCTAAAGCAAACTGAAACAGTGGTGGTGACCATCAATCACCTTGTTTCAATTCGTTGCGAATCTTGAACCTATCTGACATATCATTACCTACCCGTACTCTGCTTATGGGGTCCATGAGACGCAACCTCACAAGATGAAGAACTATATTCGGAATTCCAAATTGTACCAGGATATACTGTATATATTTCCCCTTCTAATAGAATCATTAGTCTTCTTAAAATCAGTGAATAGCTGGTGAACAGTCCCATTGGATTCCACGATTTGTCTGAATGCGAAAATTTGGTCCAAAGTGGATCTATTTCTCCTAAATCCAAATTGGTGATCTTCACTTATTTCATCTACTTATTTAGACAAGTTAGTAGTGTATTACGCAGTACTTTGTAACGTGTTGGGAGTAACAAGATTCTGTGGTGATGATTACAGTCCGATGTATCGCCAGTTTATAAACCGGAATTATTATTTACCATTTCCATTCCTTTCGAAGCTCCTCCTTTCTCCATATAGCGTTTATCAATTTTTGCAGTTCCTTGATTAGTGCAGTTCCTTCCGATTCTATCAGTTCGGGTTTAATTTTGCCTAATCACGGTGATTTTAACTTTTTATATTTCTTGATTGACCTTTCGACCCCGAGTTTGCTAAGTTTGGGTATTCATCATTCGTTTCTTCTGTTTGTTTCCCGTCTTGTACATTATGAATTTTGTGGAAATAACATTTCCACACATCGATAATTTTAATCGGATCAGCCTGAAGATCTCTACATTCATTTCCAACCACCCCTAAATTCGGGTGGTGATATTTTCTTAACACGTTTACCCCTTTGTAGAGATCTTGTATGTTATTTGGCATCAAGTTTCCCTCTATATCCTGCATCTTTTGTATCATATATTCCCGATTGTTTTTCTGAACCCGCGAGTGGTGTTACGTTTCACGTTACTGTAGTGGTTGGTGTTGGCTTCGCTTTAATTACTTAGCCATCGCTGGCTTGCACAGTTTCGTTCATTATGAAGTTTAAGGCATTCTTCATCAAACCAAGGCTTCTTTTACTGTTATTTCTCCTCACCTACAGCTCTTTCGCTGCGCCGTTTACTGTACAATGAATTACCTCCCACATCTCACTTGGATCAATTTCACTATTAACTTCACCTTTATTACTACTCGAAATGGCTAAGATGTCGAACCTTTTTAAATTTTCAAATAAACAGTATGCTTTTACGCTTGGATTATTTAATCGTCTAACTTCGAATTTCAGTTGTTTTGAAACTTTGCTTTCTCTGTTTGCGATAAATAACTTCTTCATCTATTTTGTGATCCCTAACTGATGGTCCATGTCACCTTTAGCTTTTCTGTAAAACCTAACATCTATTATATTGCTGTGCCTTCTTCGATCTACTAATACGTGATCGATTTGATTGAGGGTTTAGCCGCCCGGAGATACTCTTGTGAATTTGTGAATGTCTTTGTGCTGGAAGAATGTATTCTTTACTTGTAGATTTTTCTAGATCGCGAATGTGATCAGTCTTTCTCCATTCTTGTTTGCGATTTCAAGAAGGCTGTATTTGCCTATGGCAGGTATATATTTTTTCTCCCTCCCTACCTTAGCGTTGAAATCACCCAATAAAATTTTCGTATTATATTTCGGTAATTGACCAAACAAACTTTCTAGTTCCTCGTAAAGTGTATCTTTGTCGTTATCATTAGTCTGATCGGTCGGAGCAGAGACATTTATTAAAACCGTCTTTGCCACCGAATACGTATCGTAACGTACGATAGTCTTTCGTTTACGAACCCTATATTCCGCACTGACCCGCCGGACGCATACTGTTCTTAGTGAGGAATCCTGTTCCGAAATCTTGAGTCTGTGTTCCTCCATAGTAGAAAGCGTACTTGCACTGTCGAGTGCTATTTTGACCCTCTCACGGACTTCTTGTATCGCTAATATGTCCAGCTTGTACTTGTAGGTTTTGCGTATCGCCACCTGAAGATCTCTCGTTTTGTGTCACGATCGGACGTTCCACGTTTCTATTCTAAAGTATCGCTCGTACATTCAACGTACTTATTCTATGGTATTTCTTAATCTGATTTTTGTTGCCCCTTAAGCAGTCCCCGCCCGGAGATCCGAATGAGGGACTAGTTTATCTTCTTAATAGTTTACTCCAGAAGAATAAATGAACCATCTGTTACTATTTCTTGACATGATTTAGAGGCGTAGAGTTGTCAGCTCTACAACCTCACAGTAATGGCACACATTCAATCTGTCGTCCTCTGTGCATCTTTTAGCCTTGCCGACGGCATTCATCTTCAGCCTCAGAGTGGTTATGGTGATGCTGCACCATGATACTTTTGTTTAGGGTTATCTTATCCTAACCTTTGTAGATCTCTCTACTAACTGCAAGGCAGCAGTACTTGTTTCGGTCCGTTCCGGAACATTTACTGTACTCACCATATCGGGTCAGCATTCCCCTTTCCGAGCCTGGAGGAAGATCAATAACTTCAACGCAGACAACAATTACTACTACTACTGGAAATACTACCGTTGCTGCATCTATTACTACTACTACTACTACCACTACTAGCAATAATAATAATAATACTGTCAAATACTATTATACTGGTTTAAATCAATACATCTATATATTTTACTTACAGCAATCCGTATCCACTTTTAAACATATTTTTTTTATTTAAAACATAATTATTATATTAAAATATTAACAAGGCCTATAACCAAAAACAGACTCAGGTGAAAAAGTAGAAATAAATCTGGTTTTATCTTCAAGACAATCAGTACATCGTGTCAGAATCGATTGGGTGCGTTTGATAATTGGACCATCCCAAATAGCCTGAGAACTACTGACGTCTAAAGAAGGAGAATCAAACCAGTCCATGTGCACCATTGAGCTGTGCTAAATAACAGCGTCGGGGTGAAGGCAAACATTCGAATTAAGGATAGACTCAGCGAGACAATACCCATGGTAAGACGCTAAGAAAGAGAGAACCGTCAAATCCATGGCCCAACGAATGCCAAATCCACCAGAACGAAAGGGAAACGTAGCCTTAAGCCAAGCGCTACACATCAGAGAATAATTGAGGATCGAATCGAGGTCTGTCTGTAAAATACCATCATACCTGTGTAATAATGTTTCTTCACGCCAAGATGGAGAACAGCGCAAAAAAAATAATACATTAAACGGGGGATAGAAAAGGATACATGAAGGAGATAGAGAGCTCAATCTGCCGATATCAAAGAGAGACAGGAAATGACAAAAAAATAAGTTTAGACATTTTCTCGATCACTAGACTGCGTAGAGGCTGGGCAGACATTGCGGTGCCAAGAAAATATGCTGGATCAGAAGTTAAAAGTCCAATTCCAGGAGCCACTTCCGTGAATCTTGAATAAAGAACATCAGACTAGTCTTACTGAACACTAAGAAAACCATTTTCGCACTTCTAAAAATTCAGATGAAAGTCTATTATCTGATGATGAGTATCGAATATTACGTCAAGTTGAAAACATTGGGTCGCCCGAGATAGTGCCATCGTCCAAGTACCATAAGTGTAATTCTGTAGAAATTGAATTAATGAAAGATTGTAAAGTAATTGCAACAATAGCTGCACCCCGTGGATCACCTTGCTGACCCCGCATTGGGATTAAATAATGTCATCACCCAGAAAGGGATCACTGGGCTGAGAATAACACTGAAATATATTGTGATAAATCGAATTGAAATCTTCTTTTACAACTTTCAACATAGCGTCCTGATTTAATTCGTTGAAGGCATTACGGAAATCTGTCCTTATGATAGCTTTGGGACGAAGTTGATTAGATGAGAATTATATGAGAGCAGCACGAACAGCGAAATAGAGATCATAAAGAACACACACTCCTAGTTTGTGAGGGAAAAGCAAAGTGGTAATGGACTCACGATTCTAAAACATATAATTTGTGTTGGGAGACGACTTCACACAATACCAATTGCTATGGGACGAATTCCACCACACCTCTGCCTTAAGGCAATCAAGGTGGTGCCAAAGAAAATTGGTCAAACTTCAATAGGTATTTATCCAGAAGTTATAATAAATATTAGTCGCGCTAAAATAAAATGATTTATATATCTGATTGTTTTTAACTTAAACCTAGAAGTGATGTACATGTTTCATTGTTATAACATTGAAATCACTGCTTTTATTAAATAGTTTGCGACTCATTCACTTTCGGTTTATGATTACTTCCCAAGCTAAACCACTAGCTACTCATGTGCAAAGCAATCATTGCAAACTGCCAAACGGTTTTGGGGAAACAAACAACATGACACTGGCTTTTATTACATAAAATTTCTACAGGACTAGTAACGTGTAATTATTAAAACACAATTATTTACGTACTTCAGTTATATACTATATACAACCACTCTTAGCTTGGTAGTGACGTATATAGACGTATCAACATGCCAAAATAGGCCGGGTGACGTTTCATCCAAAGACATTTTGTCCATACGACATTTAGTCCATAGACATTTCGTCCATTGACATTTCGTCCAACGGATTTTTCGTCCACAAGACATTTCGTAAAATCGACTTTTTGTCCAAAAGATTTTTCGTCCACAAGACATTTCGTCCAATTGACTTTTGGTCCAACAGATTTTTCGTCCAATGTACATACTGTATAGCCCCATGGACATTCACTCACTCATCCATATTAATTCTCAGGAAAAACTACTGGAGCTAGTTTGGTATAGATGTAGGTAAAGGAAAAAATCCAACATTTTGAAAAAAAGTCACCCTCTTGGATCCAAAATGGCCGCCAAACTCATTGTTGTATAAACTACTCAGCCTAAACTACTTTAGCTGTTGAAATGAAATTTGTGTGGAGGTACATTATCAATAGTAAGTTACGAAAATGTAACACAATAAACCCAAAGACGCCATCTTGGATCCAAAATCGCGGACTTTATATTTCATTTTCCGCAACCTTTGAGCTAGAAGTACGAAATTTAGTAGAAAGGTGTATCATAGTTAGTAGTTTAGGAAAATAATAAATTTGTGAAAGTCGCCATCTTGGATTCAAAATGGCTGCCCGAAAACTCATTTTATAAACCACTAAGACTATACAAAAGAAATTTGGTATCAAGGTGTACCATGACGAGGAGGTTACAAAAATATGTCACAAACTTCGACTGTGGGGCGCTGCCCTATGTGTTTGGTGCAGATCGGCATCAAAGGGAACAATAAACCACTGTCTGGCTGTGATAAAGAGAGCGCAGCCTTCAAAACCCTCAAGTTGGGGGCGTAACTTTGGCCGAGTAAAGTTAAACTGAGGGGAAATTTTGATATGTTGCTGACAAAGGGTGAAGCACCTAACACAGAAGATTGGACATGATTTAAAATAAAGAACATCTGATACGAAACATGTAAGTGATATACTGTAATTTAATAAATTCCAGTCACGTGAAATAAATTATTTAGTGCTTTTTTTGAAGGATTCTTGGCCATACCTGAAAATCCCGACATCTCTCAGAAAGATTAGCGAATATATGTAGGGACTTTTCTAAAATATTCAAGTGTGTGCGACTTGTCTGATTCTTGGAAATATAATGCCATTGCTGGGATGTTCACATTACACAGAAACACTTTCCCTTCGGCAGTTTCCGCCCTCTTCACTCACTTTCAATCTAGCTGCAAAGAATTTGTACAGTAATACGGTATATTATTACATTATGTCTGGAACTTTACATCATTTTCCTCCCTCGTTTCTCTTCCTAGACTGTAAAAATAGGAGACAGAACGTTCATCCAAAAAATGGAGGCTACTGAGCTGCCTCCACTTTTTGGATTAACCTACATTACAGCCAGTCTTTGTAAAATTTCAAAATGCGCATATATGTCTTTTCCATCGTATTTCATTGAAACAGAACATTTTTGAAAGTAGAGAAGAAGAATATGTTATGTTCTTTTAAAATTTAAAATTAAAAAAAAAAAAAGAAAACAACAAAGATCAAGTTGTCGGGTTTTGATCCAGGACCCACTGGGACACTGGTAAGATGCTTCGAATTCATACTTAGCGTTTCCGTAACTTTTAGCTCTTGTCACCATTAATCTGCCTCCCGGCCCTGTAGGACCCAGAACTTACATCCTACAGTGATGATCATGACATATTCGTATTCATTTTATATATACATAATCAGGAATAAAAAATGCGGATTTTTATTAGAAAATCAAATTTATGCCCCACAAGGGACCCCACATATATACATTGGCTAGCCCATCCGATGGCTTTGTTAATTTTCTGAAACTTGGCTCTATTTCAAATTACAAAAACGCGTTCAACCGAGATATTTAAGCAAGATGGGAATTTCAATTTAAAAAATCAAAGGTGGGTCTCATGGGGCCCAAACAGGGCCTCGCACATTTTAATGGCCTAGCCCATCCGATAGGTCTGCAACTTTTGTAGCTTTCAGGTTTTCAAAACGTGCATTCTAACCGATATATTAAGCAGTTCTGGAAATGTGGCAAGCATTGTATAAGAGACCGTTTTCAAATCTTACTATTTTATTCAAAGGTCTTGCATTTAAAAAAGTCAGCTAATTTTTTGTGTGGTAATCTCTTTGTGGCTGACCTGCGTACGAAATTTGAAGTAGGGTTTCGGGGAGATCTGTATGAACCTTCCCTTGTTAGTGAGACAACCGTTCGCAGTAATAGCACTCGTATGAAGAATTCGACATGTTCTAAAATTGATTCAGGATAACTGTACCTTTAGTTTGATAGCTCAAGGAACGTAGGGTCACCACTGCTACCAATATCTGTGCCTTTCAGCCAGGGCTTCTAACAATGTTTTCTCTTGCAGTCTGCGTGATTGAAGTTGGTCTTAAATATTAGTCAGTGAAGATTCTTTTGAGATTAGTCGTAGCGCGTAAGACTACTAATCGGACGGCTCAGGTTCAAATGCCGACCAGAACAATGGAGATTTTTCTCGTAGTGTTCCTATGCTTTGCACTTCGACGTGAGGTGTACTCATCCTCTTATGAAATTGAGTACCAGGTCGAGCGTGGGAATGACCTCACGTCTTACCGTAGGTCAAGAAAATGTTGAGCGCTACCTCCATATACATCATGCACCGTTCACAGCCCGTGGATCTCGCACAGGCAATAGCATTACCCTTTTTGTGTAAATTATAATAGGAATTTGTTTATATGTAAATTTGATTTTTTGAAAGTAATTCATGTACTACGGCTCACTACTAGCTTCTCTAAAGTAATGATATTTCTGGTGTAAGCAATTGTCTATAATTTTTAGTAATCCATGTAAATGAATATTATCGTTATAAGAATAAAAAAGTTTATGATTGACCGGAATTTTTCATAGAAACATAAATTATTATTCTCAATTTTAGTTATTCTAATACAATGTAAATATGTAATATTGCTAGATTCATGCTTGCCAGAAATATATTGTAAAAAATATCATAATATATAACTTATATAACTTCTTTATTACATAAACATAAATTAATATAGATATTTCTTACATCCCCCTTAACAATATCCGTTTCCCGCAAACGTCTGGGGAAAACCTTCCCCGAACCAGCCCCTAAATACGTCACAAGTCATCTTTGTGTATTGCAATTGCGAACAGCTATTTATGTTCTATTTACGATCTTCGTATAAGACGCAGATTTTCTAAAAAAAAAAAAAATGAATTGTCACATTATCACTTTTCTTCTAACTATATTTTATGTAATTCAAATACTTCGATTAGAAATTTCGACGCAAGAAGTGTTCACACACTAACAACTGACACACTGAATTGGACAATGAATGAGTGCAGCATAAACCGCAAAGATCTAAAAATTCTTTCATCGATTTCCTATCTCGTGTGGGAATCAGAAATCAAAGGATACTTAAAATATTCTCATGCACCTACTCTGCAAAGAAATTAATATTTATGAATCGTGAATATTATGAAGATAAACTCAACAGCAAATCACAATGTGGTTGGCTCGATACTAACCAACCTTCGGTTTGACTCGAATTGATTTATTAAAAATAGTGCCTTTCAGAGTACAGACATAACTCAGGATGTGGTTGTGGATATTAGCGACAAGTTGAATGGTAGTAGTAATAGCCTTTGTATATATGAGTTAAAAGTATTTCTCTAATTGTGTTTCTTTCAAAGTACTTTGCATTTTTTTTATATCGATTTAATGTAGCAAGGAATTGCGCGCTTGCTTCTTGTTTTAAAGGTATAACTCGCTTTGTTTCGCTGGGGGCACTGAGTCACGGAAACCAGTGGGAGCTGCGCCCCCTTGATCGTAAGCAGAGTATCTGGAGAAATGCACGCCCGTGGTGCCGATCTGCCTTTCCTCGGTTGGGGCTGCGTCCCCACAGGGTTGGTTTATACTAATTTATTGTAACCTACTCGTAATGGCACATCTTCATATCAAACTTCGTTTCTCTAGTTTCACCTGTTTGAAAAATGGGATTTTGCGCAGCCATTTTGGATTAAAGATGATTTTTTCACGTTTTTATATTGTCGTGACCTACTCGTGCTGGTACACTTTCATAGCAAATTTCGTTTGCCTGGCACGAACGGTATGGAAAATGGGTTTTGGGGCGCCCATTTGGATCCAAAATGGTGATTTTGTTAAAAAAAAAACCTAATATTTTCTTAAACTACTCGTGACAATACACATTTATGCCAAATTTCATATCTCTAGCTCAGACGGTTTGAAAAATGAATATTTTGTCCGGCATTTTGGATCCAAAATGGCGTCTTTGGATACATTTTCCAATACATTCGTAACCTACTACCGATGATGTACTCTCATACTAAATTTGGTGTTTCTAGGGCAGTGGTTTAGGCTATGTATTTTGTACTACAATAAGTTTGGCAGCCATTTTGGATCCAAGATGGTGATTTTTTCATCATTTTGCAATATTTTGCTAAACTACTCTTGGTTATAAGCATTCTTACAAAATTTCGTATATCTAGCTGAAACGGTGCGATCCGCTATTCTGGATTCCAGATGGCGTCTTTGAATACATTTTTAATATTTTCATAGCCTACTTGTTATTGTGTACGTCTTACTAAATTTCGCTTCTAGAGCTCCAGCCGTTTAGGCTGTGTATTCAATACAATAATAGGTTTTGCGGATATTTTCAATGCAAGATGCTGACTTTTTCAAAATGTCGGAATTGTTCCTTTACCTACTTTTGGTGATACACCTTCATACCAAATTTGTTGTTTCTAGTTCCAGTAGTTTGGCCTGGGAAATATGATCGGTGTCAGTGAGTCAGTCAGTTAGTGTCCATGAGGCTATATATTATGTGGATTCGCTTCGCTTTCATGGGGCGCTGCCCCCAGTCCCTCGTGAGGGTTGCAAGCCAACTTGAGGATTTTGGAGGACTGCCTTCCATTTATCGTAGCTACTCTCTTTGGCCATATTTCCCTCATGGTGCCAATCTACTCCCAACAACCTGGGGGAGGGGGCTTTGCCCCCATATTTAAGGTTTGGCCTATTTATTCTAACCTACCCGTGATAGTACGACTTCATACTGAATTACGTTTCTCTAGCCACAGTGGTTTTAAAAATGGATTTTGGGGTCTTCATTTTAGATTAAAATGGGACCTTTTAACATTTTCTTATATCATTGTGACCTACACCTGATGGTACACCTTTATACCAAATTTCATTTCTCTAGCTCGGACGATGTGGACAATAATATTTGGGCGAACAGTTTGAATAAAAAATGGCTGCTTTTTCAACATTTTGTATTCTTTTCTTAACCTACCCTTGATGATACATCTTTATGCCAAATTTCGTATCTCTAGCTGAAACGGCGTGGAAAATGTTTTTGGGCCCGCCATTTTGGATCTAAGTTGGCGTTTTGGATACATTTTGTAATAATATTTAACTCTCTACTGATGGTGTACCTTCGTGCCAAATTTCACTTCAGTAGCTGGAGTGGTTTTGGCTGTGTATTCTATACAACAATAAGGTTGGCGGCCATTTTTTATCCAAGGTGGCAACTTTTTGAAAATGTAATAATTTCCTAAACTACTCTTGATATTAAAACGTTGCGCCAAATTTGATATCTAGCTCAAACGGTGTGAAAATTGCGTTTTAGGTCCGTCATTTTGGGTTCAATATGGCGCCTTTGGATACATTTGGTAATAGTTTCGTAACCTACTCGTGATAATGTATCACGTTACTAAATTTCGTTTCAGTAGCTCTAACCGTTTTGTTTCAGTAGCTCCAGCCATTGGACCAAATGTCCTGTGGACGAAAACTCCTTTCGCCCAAATGTCTATTGGACGAAATGTCCTGTGGACAAAAAATCTGTTGGACCAAAAGTCGATTGGACGAAATGTCTTGTGGACGAAAAATCTGTTGGACCAAAAGTCGATTGGACGAAATGTCTTGTGGACGAAAAATCTGTTGGACCAAAAGTCGATTGGACGAAATGATTTTGGACGAAAAATTTGTTGGACAAAATGTTTTGTGGACGAAAAGTCAAGTGGACGAATTGTCTGTTGGATCAAAAGTCGATTGGACGAAATGACTTTTGGACGAAAAATTTGTTGGACAAAATGTTTTGTGGACGAAAAGCCAAGTGGACGAATTGTCTGTGGAGGAAATGTCTCGTGGGCAAAGTTTCGTTGGACGAAAAGTGGTGTCACAGCTTAAATAACGTAATATTAATATAAAATATAGCTATGAAAATAATATACCGGGATGGTAATAAATAATAAAGATACAAACACGTTAGGCAATATAATTTTCTTTACATGGAACAAATTCTATTCTTCTTGGCGATTAATTCAAATACAAATTTACTCTATTACAAACTGATACACGTCTTGGAATACAAATGAAATACAGCGATAGTACCAAAAAATAAGGTATTTCAGACAGTAACATTGTGCGGGTACGCAGCATTCGAGTCTTTAACTGAAATTTAACATCAGACCCAACAACACGTCCTTAACGATACTCTCAGTTTGTATGTCAATGCCAAGTCCACCGTTGCTTCAAGTCGTTAATGTTTGCTTTATGTCTGGAAAACAACTTCTTTCTAATATTGCCAAAGGAAAAAGTCAGGACGACTAAGGTTTGACGATCATGGAGGCCAATTCAAATCGCAAAATTGTTTAAAATACGCCCTGGAAATAGCTGGTCTAGACCTTACATACTCAAACTAGCTGTATTATTCTCGCGCTATGTGCCTAAAACCGTACGTCGTTCAGGGTAAAGATTTAGGAAAAAGCATTAATTAAATATGGCAGTGTGAACTTCTGCATTCTTACCTTGCAGCCTTACATTGCTATCTTGAAAGAAGTACGGCCCAATGATGGAGGAAGATGAGACAGCACACCCGACAGTCAGTCACTTATGGACCAATTGCTAAATACATAAATTAGGGTTATGAAATTACCTCTGGGGAAGCTCATGGAGGTTTTAGTCTAAGAACCGTTGGGCTAGAAAAACAGATCTACTGCAGCATCAGGCAATGAAGCAAACAAGAGCTCCGTAGCTAACTAAAATCCAGGATAATACCAGTTACGTCAGTCAAGAAATGTCAGTGTTACCATATTGTAACGTTCCAAGTGCCGTGAAACGTGCTCAGCACGTGTCGCTCATAATCAAAATATAAACAAGATAGTAGTGTGTACTACGTGTGTGATACAAGTGTTACAACACAAACAATCAAGAGGAAACGTAAATAGCGCAGACGACAAATGGAGTTTCATCCAGAAACCACCGATGGAGCTACCGACGATACGAAGGAGGAGTCAGCAGACTCAGCAAATTTAGGTGTATAAAAGACCGACACACCAATATAAAGCATCACTTCCCTGGGTGATCACTTCTCTCCTCTTTCCTAGTATTCAGTTGCCTTGGACTGGTACTATCCTTAAGACCTGTACACTCAGTTGCTGTCGGACTGGTGTGCTTCCTAAAACCGCTCTCTCAGTTGCTGTCGGACTGGAGGGTTTCCTATCCTGCTCACTCTGTTGCTGTTGGGCAGGTGGGCTGCCTAATTGAACCTGTGTTCAGTTGCTGCGGACTGACACAAAATCCGGTACTCAGTTGCTGTCGGACTGGTACCTTCCTTCCTGCACTCAGTTGCTGCGGACTGGTGCTATACCAAATCCTTCTCTCTTCTGCGAGGCCTACACCCAAGAAGAAGAAGCCAGAAAAGTTATATTATAACTTTTCATTTTGTATAATTACTTTGGTACTGGAGACTCTTTTTATTAATCTAAAGAACTTATATTATTTTATAATAAAACTGGTGATGGGCAAAACTCATACCCAGTGTATCTTTGTCTCTACCTATATTTCCACAAACACCAGGCTGTTCCTAAAGGAACATTACGTGGTGGAGTAATCGCTTATAAATAGCGAATAGCGCCTATTCCACTAAGCTAATTTACTAGTGGAAGACAAAATAAAAAGGCCCAAGGTGTGCCAAAGCCCAGAAACCAGTGATAAGTACAAATAACGGGACTAAAATCGGATCTGTCAAGTGACCCTATGCTTTTTTAAAGTATGACCTTTGAACTAGGACAAGCAACATTTAATGCCAGTAATTACTAAGTCAGGCAGTAGGACGGGCAGTCAGGATTCGGATACAGATAAAGTAAAATCTAACAAAAGCGATAAAATGGCGACAAATACATCTTTCCATCTACCACATTTAACTAAGTTTTCCGGTCGAATGAACGAGGACCCGGATAGGTTTTTTATGCTATTTGAGCACATGGCAAATTTACAGTCGTGCGATGACTAAAAGAAGAAACAGGTTTTGCCTATGTACCTACAAGATATTGCACTGGACATGGTATTCCAAATACAATCACAAAATATAATGGCCGATATGAAGGGAACACGTCAGAACGTCGAAGTGTCAGAACGTCGAAACTGAGAAACGGTCAAAACGTATACAAAAATGGACAAATCGTATACAGAAAGTGACAGAACGTCGAAAATCCCAAACGGTCAGATCGTCGAAGTGACAGAACGTCGAAACTACAACCCGGTCAGAAC